>JAGDQP010011492.1:0-20809 GCA_022664845.1 Lepisma saccharinum
TTTAATACAAAGTGAAAGGAAACCACTTATTATAAACAAGAAAATTACTTTTGGAGGTCGTCGGTCAGAAGACATGTTAAAAGGGGATTGCAACATGAAAAAGGTTGAGAAACGCTGTATCAGTGTCACCAGATGAATAGCCACAGAGTGCCTAAGGCACTGATTACTAATTTCCACACTTATGCACCCTGAGACTGTCCGTCGATAAATTTTTCTCTCAAAGATAGGCTTAGGCAACGGGTGTATATTTTGGCCATAACATGAAATTAAATAAGTTTAACTCTATTTGATTTAGCTAGAAAAACTAACTAGTTAAGTTAAGACGACTAAGTTAACAGTTTGTAATTAGACAATGTTGTAATGGACAAAATAATTACAGTGGTCTTACCTGGGACTGGAAAGCCATTGCTATTATAATTGGTGTTGAGTTTTCAGAAGAAACTAATGAATTTGGAATATATCAGAAGTCTATTTATACTTGTCAGAATGGAAATTGCTTATTAAGAGAAAGTATAGAAACTCCAAAGATGATTGGAAAAGAAACTACATACATGTATTTAGTTAATCACTTAATTTCCTTTCCAATTCTAAGGAAAATGTGGAAGAGGAATGCACTGTTTAATCAACGGTGTATAGGAAAGTCTCTGGAGAAGTCTCTACTATAATTGGCTTTTTTTTCTACAACAAAAAGTTAGTATAGCAAATATATTATGAACTTAATTATTGTTGGTATGCAATACTCTATACTTCTGTTCATACCCTTCCAACAAAATGGATAATATTCTTGAACCAGTTTCCACATATTCCAGTTACCATAAGCTGTTTCAAGATTATAACTCAACATGGATGAGTTTACTGTAAGAAATGTTCTGTCTTTTAAAAAATCATGGATGCCAATCACAGAGAGACCTTTCAAATCAGCACTTTGCAATTTACTCAACCTCTAGCTAACCCGTTTTGCCTTTTTTTCTAAGAAGGGTGAGAAATAAATTTAGGTCATTTATAGCTCAGAACTGGTATAAAATATGAAGACTGCCCATAAAATCCATGTTATCTTTATCAAAACATTTTCTTAGCCAAATATAGTTCAACTATGATATACTTGTTTTGTGGCCACAGCTGGTATGGTAACTCCACAGTGACGTCACATGCATGAAGAGTTTCGAATTATAACATTTCCATTGGAACTGATGATCAAGAATTCAACAGAGTGGTACCAAACTTGAGAGAATTATACAGAGGAGAGAGGAATGTTTTGCACATGCGACGAGTGTCTAAGGGAGAGTATGTTAGGCAATAATTAGCAGAAAAGATTGAATTTTAGAGAACGTTTATCTTTTTTCTAATATATTCAAGTTTATACCTTATGAAAAGACATCTTGCGATAGTTGTAAAAAAAATCTTTTATTTTCGCGATAAATATTTTTTGCTAAAATTCTCTCAGGAAATTATTTCTATTATTAAAACAGAGTAAAACTTATTTTTATTGTCAATTGAAGAATTATTGATGCGAAATTTGTAATGTCATTTCAAAGTGCGTAGCACAACCCCTGAGGCGCTATTTACCTCCTGATCAGCTCAGCCAGGAACTGTTTCCTAGTGTATTTACAAGCACCAAATGCCAACACTGGAGTCAACCAAAAGAGGCTTTTTGCCTTGAGGTGTTGGTCGTACGCCGTTCGCGCTGGTTGAGAGGCTGTTGATCTTACGAGGTGTTGTTTGTACGTCGCATCGCCGTTACGACTAATTTTCATAAGTTTACGTGTGATCAAGAAGAAATTAATAAGCATAGATATCTTCGAGCCAAACAAACTTTGGCGCTTGCTGCGTTTCTGCTGAACCATCAAGGAAAGCAGGTAGAAACTGATATCAGATTTAAGCTCCAACACCTCGATGTTTACGTCGTTTTAAATTTGGTAGCTTCGGCACTTTTAGTTCGTTTCCATTGGTTACCATTTTAGATTTAAATATAACTGTTATACTTAAATTAATATTTCTTTCTTTCTCCAGAAAAACGAAGGATAATGATTAATGTAGAAAATCGCTTCACTTTACCCAGTTCCATGAATGCCAAATCATGGACTGTACCGTAGCTAAACAAGCTCTCTCCAGAGAAAAGCATAGTTAAAATGGCCGAAAACCCGAAAAACAAAACGTATCCGTATAAAAAACCGCCTTAGAAATCTTAATAGATTATAGAGCAAGTGTTTTATGCACAAAGTTTCAGGTAATTCAATTTTTCGGCATGTTGCTGTGACACGGAATGACTCTTGAAATAACATACAATACAAAATTAACGAAAGTCTGCGCGTTAAAATCATAGGGCAAAGTTACCCCCGAAGTTTGATTTTTTGAGCTTCTAATTTTAGTGTCTTTCGAAAAACAAATGCAGACATACATTTGGCGATCATGACTTAAAGTCCTTTTCTTGTGAGTGAAAAAATACGCTTTACATAGTTTCCTTTGTTAGAAACACTTTTTAAACGTTTGCGTGTGGTCAGGAAGAAAGCAATAAACAGGGTGTGTTCTCTGCAAACCTTATACGATTTCAAGATTCCATTATTTTCTTGGTATGACCAATGACCAATAAGTTTTGTTTTGTGCCAGATTTCATGTATGTAACATGAAAAAACACATACTAAAATCTTTACTAGGATGAAGTTTGTCACATATATCGTCTTGTATGAACCCTGGACAATTTATTAAACTCATTAAAAATATTAAACATTTGTTGGTTTTCAAAGCGATGTGACGTAATTTGTATGGTCTTGGACTATAACAAACTGTATATTGCAACGGAATGTCTGCTTCAACATAACGGTCTTTTTCTTTTCTTTCTCTCACACAAGTCACAGCCAGGCATGTTGCACAGCCAGTGGAAAATCACTCCAATTGCTGTATACGTTGATGCTGGTCCCTTGGTTGTTAGAGAAGAAAAAATACGAATTCAGATTGTTAATGCTGGTGAATTGTGACGTGTGTCCCATATTTCAATTCTGTGATATTCATACATTTAAAGTAAATAATTGAGGGTGATAACTAACATTGTTTTGAACAGCAGGACAAAACTTAGAAGACCTCTTGAGGCTGCCTCCAAGCCTCTCGTCTCACGAGGAAATCCAAGCTAACTGCTGTCGTGAAAAGGAAACATCTTCAGTGGGCTAAAGATTTCAAAAAATGTCGAACTGATGACTAGAAAATGGTGAGTTTCACTTTTTTTTGCTTACTGACAGCATTCAAACAAATTTGTAATCAATAAATATTTCATCATTTTTAATATTGATCAGCCAGATACAAACTTCTAATTATTCACGTTCAAAAGCTTATGACAAAACACTGATTTGTCATCTTTCTTTGTTCAAGCTTGCTTCTCTGATGAATCTACGACAGAGTTTAGTTTGGGCGCAGACGACCAGACGAGGCATTTCTTTGCTAGTATGCAGTTCAAAAGGTGAAATATCCCAAACTGACATAGTGTGAAGTGTGGTTTCTGGCAGAGGTGCGGTCGACTTGTAAAAGAACCACTATGGGACAAGATTAATATCAGGAGGTCTTGGAATTGTTCCTCACACCTTACTACAAGAGTGGTATCTTGTTTTCATGCCAGGTGGTGCCCCATGTCATACTACTAGCTATACAAAGCGGTTCTTTGATGAAATATGTATAGAAGTGCCTCCTTGGCCTGAAAATAGTTAAGATTTGAGTTTTATTGATCTGGAATGATTAGAACAAAGTGTATTAAACGACTTGTACCTCAAAATTCCAGTTAATATCACCCATAATTAGATTATGGCATCATGGTCCTGAAATACCAGTCTTGATCAAGAAGCATATAAGATCGATACCTCAAGAAATTATTTTGCCTCTCAGCAAGGCTAAAGTTAGTTAAGACATCTTTTTTGAAATTCAATAATTGAATGAGCTAACATACTATCGTGACTTCTAATGATTTATACAACAATCCTCACAATATCTATGATGGCCGGTTGTCTACAGAGAAAGATTAAAAAAAAAGTCTACGCAAACATACAGAGGAAAACAGCCAGAGTTGATAAAAATCATGAAGTTTTTAAAGTGGGTTTACCGCGAAATTTTTTCATTCTCTTTTATGCACTTTGTTAACCCGCTCATCTATCTGTGTCGCAGATTTGAGTTCAACATCCACGATTTATTGGATAGTTTTAAACCTGGTGACTCTAAAATTGGCAGGAACTTTTCATATGGTTAGCCCTTTTTTATTTTAATAGATAGTTTCAACTTAACTTTAACTTTTTTTAGAAAATCGCAGGTTAATGGAAGCAAATCGCTTGGAGTTACCAACTGTTATTAACACTACTTGTATACGAAATTACTCTCTGGTTTAGAGAAGAGTCAGTCGACAGGTAACAATTTAATGTCAACAAAACTATAGAAATGCTGAAAATAATTCTTGTATATTTAAGAAATGAACTACAATACAGTAAATTAACATGACTCATTCAGTTATAGACTGATACTGAGCATTAAAATAGCCTCACTGTCTATCAAACATTGAGCTATCAAACATTAAGGGAAGAGGAAACCGAAACTGTTTCATTCAAAACTAAATACAGTAGAACTCGGTTATAACGATATCGAAGGAACCTGAAAAATAGTGTCGTTATAACCGAGTTTTATGCTATCAGTCCAGTAAGATGGAAAATGATACAGAACAAAGTTGATTAAGGCCTAGTTTCGATTGTATTCACTTAAAAACCTGACTTTAACAATGCAAACTCGACATAAAATATAGTACTTTATCAAAGTTGAGCCGTGTAAGATGGTAAAAGATGACATAACGTAAAATAGAGTACTGTATTAAATTCCACGGAACAGTAAAATTAATCTGACTAAATTCACGACAAAAATTAGCTTTTCATCTCCCTTTCTCAAATTAACGTATAACTTCAACTGTCTCTTCCAAAGTTAAAGGTTTTCTTTTCTCTAGCTATGCTGAACTTTTAAACTAGTAAAGGTAGTTCCACTGATCGTCCGAGAGTGACACCGAAGGTTATTGACAGAAGGGGGAGGGGGGTAAAGAAACTCTGGACACAGCCTCGAGCTCTCAAGATCAAGCAGCAATAGATTTGAAAAACACTATTCCTTATCTTTGCTTACCGCGATCCTCTCATTAGCGGCGCGCGTGCCATCTGTCTTTGTTTCCAGTGTTACCTTACTTCAAGCGCCCCTCTTTCCCCCCTACACTCAGGCACTCATAGTGAAACCGAACAGTGCTGTTTAACAAAAAGAAGGAATGGTCTGTAAAGGAGAGAGAAGGGGAGAAGGAAAGGTCATTTCTTTCATTTAAAGTTTTGCTATATGATTTTCCTTTCTTCAGCAGCTGAAAAGTGGGTCGGAAATGATGATTTATGACTGAAGCTATTTGTCCTTTAAGACGTAGCCGTAATTTCCGTTGAATTCTTTGAATGGGTGATTTGGTTTCTCAGCCAATATAGCAACCGAGGAAATGCGTTTAAAGAACCAATAAATATTTGTTATTGCTTGTAGCTCTGCTCCTTTATATTTTGTTTTCAAAGCATCTGGATTGTCGCATTGTGAAGGGACAGGTGCTGCCACCTGTCAAGTATTTTAGAATAAGTTTTTTTAAAATATCTAGATAGTCAAGATATTGACTTAATTTGAATCATTAGTAAAAAAAATGATAATTTTTATTTTGTGCAGTACATAAGAAATTTATAAAGTGGAAATTTGTATCATGAGCCTGTTTCCAGTTAAAATATTTATCATGATTTGTTGCTTTACACAAAATATAAAGAAACATACAATAACACTAATGAAGATTTACAAAACATGTCTGGAGGAAGGTAACAAAAGGAAAATATTCAAAAGTAGCCCTGACACGGAAACACTTTTTGACTGATATGCTAGTTTCGTTGCTTAGAAAATATCACCTCACTTTTAGAACTACTGTGGTAGCCCCTCGATTTTACCTGCATCAATTAAATTATCTAATTCATGTTCAAATGTAATGTTAACAAAACAAGTACTGCGAAGCGCGTATGCACTTCAATGGTGAAAATCGGAAGAATCATTTACTGTAAAATAACATGTTCCAGTCGGTTATATATCTCTCCGTCGCTTTTGTGTGAACAACAGAGTTGGACAAAATGTCCTCGTCGTTTTTGTCTTACCCATTCAAACATATGAGATCATTTGACAAAAAGCTTGTAAGTTAATGATAACCTTGAACTAACTTGAACAACCTTGAAACAATTGAACTAATATCAATGCTGGCAACACGAGGCAGAAATGAAATATGTCAATGTAGCTTTTTATTCAGTTAGTTCAGTCGTGTAATGGTTACGACAGAAATATTAAATCAATGTGGATGTAATTACCAGGTGTATGCATAAGTTTTTGCCGGTTTTTGTGGTAAAGAAAACACGTAATTTTGAAGGGAAATTAATTTCGTTTTATTCAAAATATTAGCCATCGGCTTCTACAAATTTCGCCCATCTTTCAGGTAATTGATGCATACCATGCCAGAAAAACTGCTTCTCTTTTGCGGCAAATCATTCGTCGAGCCATTTTCCAAAGTCTTCGAAATTGCTGAAGTGCTGCTCTGCGAGCGCGTGCCCCATTGATGCGAAGAGGTGATAGTCACATGGCGCCAGGTCTGGGGAGTACGGCGGGTGCGGAAGGATGTCCCATTCAAGCGATTTCAAGGTGTCTTTCACTGCTTTTGCTGTGTGAGACGGCGCATTGTCGTGTAACACAATCACTTTGCCATGTCTTCGGGCCCATTCCGGTCGTCTTTCGATCAATGCGTGATTTAAATTAATCGTTTGTTGGCGATAGCGTTGTGCATTAACGGTTTCACCGGGCTTCAAGAGTTCATAATACATAATACCGCCGTGGTCCCACCAGACACAAAGCATGGTCTTCTTGCAGAAGCGGTTTGCCTGGGTGTTGAAGGACCGGCTTCGCCAGGTGAAAGCCACGAGTTTTTCCGCTTCGGGTTTTCAAAATAAATCCATTTTTCGTCACCCGTCACAATTCGATACAAAAAGGATTTTCTTTCGTAGCGTTGAAGCAGCATTTCACAAGTGACTTTGCGATTTTCCATTTGACGTTCATTCAAATCGTGTGGGACCCATTTAATGCTTTTGCCAATTGCTGTTGAGTTTGAGTTGGTCATCCTCCAATAACACCTGCAATTGCTCGTTTTCGCACTTTTGTGGTCTGCCAGAGCGCGCACTGTCTTTCACACTGAAATCACCACTTTTAAATTGTCAAAACCATGTTTCACATGTTCCAATCGATGGAGTGTGTTCACCATATGTTTCTACCAGCACACGATGACTTTCAACAGCCTTTTTCTTTTGATTAAATAAGAAAAGCAATGAATACGCTGCGTACTTTTCGCTGGCGCCATCTCTTAGGTAAACCGGAAACTACTTATGCATACACCGGGTATGTTCAGATCTTATGTCCATAATTTAGTAAAATACACTAACAAGACTTATGAACTAAAACTTAATTAAAATCACACAGTACAGATTAACGGTTTTACGTTTGTAGCAATTGCTTCATTACATAAACAGGACTCAACAGATATTGTTTAGCTCCAATTTGAATTTTTATTTTTTATTTATGGCCTTTTAGATATCTAAGGGTCAGTTATGGATAGAAGAAGGGAAAGGATGCGGCAAGGTATCAGCAAGGACCTACGTTGAAGGTTCGAACCCGGTATTTGAATGATGTGACTAATGTAAACACTGGAAAACCTGTCTGGATTGTCGGCCGGTGAGATTAAATCCACGACCTCTGGAATACTAAGTCAACGTTCTAACACTGAGCCATGGCAGCACGATACTGTTGATTTTGAATGATGAAGATGTTGCTAGAGCTACGTGTTTTCAATAAACTTTTAGTGTATAAGCATTTTCCATATATTTAGTTTACTGAACTGAATCATTCTAAACAAACATTCTTATGAAAACAATCACAAACAGTTACGTAAATTACTCAACTATAGATCTTTGAAATTAATGTGTATTTTTAATATTAAGCTTTTATAATTTTGATTAAGCGGAACAAGGAATTTTTGATTTTTCAATTGGTTTCTTCGATGTTCGTTTTATAATCACCACGAAATCTATTCCCGCTGCAGAAAAAATGTTTCTGGGTCAAAGTAAATGAAGCGATAGTACTTAAAATAGTTCAAATACATAGCTGGGCTATGGGAAGTGAAAACTTATTTCATTAAATGAAAATTTTCTCAATACTTTAGTTGATTGTGGAGAAATGTGTACTCGTGTATTTGAATCCTAACGGACTTGATTTTGAAAATTTCAGCTTAATATTGTAAGATTTTTTTTTAAATGGTCACTGAAAAATCAGTAACGGAAGCATATTATGGAAAAAAATGAATGTATTGAAGTTTCTACAAAATACATCAAAATAAAGAGGAATTAGAAACTTTTAACAGTTGCTTTGTATCTATATTTAGCTAGAGGCAGTTACATGAGACACATTCCAATGTTGTTACTTTTAACCAATAATTCCACCAACAATTCCACCTCCAATGCTTCCAAATCCTCCGTATCCATGTGGGAATCCATATCCAGAAGCTAATCCATAGCCACGGAGACCATAGATTCCTGGGTAATGTCCATGAGAGATTCCGTAACCATAGCTACTTACACCGCCTGCAAAGAGAGACAGGTTAAACTAATTTTCAATTATGTTAAGGATCAGAACTACGTCCTGAGACTTACAGAGGATGATTTGCTAACCGAATTTAATCAAAGGAAGGTATGGTCTTTAGAATGCGTTTTTGATTATTTTAGAACGATGTAGTGACTGTTAATTATACTTGCATAAAGAACAAAGTATGTATGACTTACCATATCCAATGCCCTGAACAGCCAAGATGACAGTTGCGATAACAAGGAATGCAATCTGTAAAAATAAAGAGGGAACAATTATTATTTTACCACTTCTAGGAACAGTGATCATTCTACACCTCCTACCATCCCGGAACAGAAAATCAAAAACAACCTTAGTGAATCTACCCAAAATGCCTGTGTTAATAGTTTATGACTTTGCTGCATCCATAAATAAGGTAATGATAAATTTATTGCATTTTATAAGATTATAAATTCAAATTTTGTTTGTATTGTGAAATATTTAATTTTTTAAAATTTATAAATCTAAGTATTTCTTTGGAATTTTATTTACGCCATTTAGGTATCTTAGGCTCAGGTTGAATAATTCGAAGTGAATTAGAAGTAAGTTATAAATATTCACTTAATTATTTTTTCCATTCAATGTAGAGTTAATGACAATCCCTTAAGGTATTTGTAAATTACACGTATGAATTGTTTGACTGTGTTTTTCAGACAGAGGGCGAAAATTGACGATATTCTTCAAACAGAGGGCTAAAATCGAAACAATGTTCAAGAAAACCCGCATTCAATGTCAGAGAATGCCAAGATGTTTGAAATACAGATTTTTTGCACTTGTCGGCAAGACTTGATAAAAATTTGTCTGAATTCATATTAAAAAAAAGTTATATAAATGTGGTTACTACGTGTGAACGGTACTATTTGAATTTCAATGGTGATTGGGTGATATTTATATCCTACACAAGCACTATTGGTGCTCCAAGATTCTCTTTCTAATTTCTGGGTATTATTCATTATTTTTACCTTGTTTATTTCCGTTCAACATGTTACTGCTTACACGAGCGTCATATTCACTTCTGCATACACGTGAAATTGCATCTTTACAGTTATTTTCAACAAAATGTACAAGTAAAACAATTTTCGAGTATGCTCGAAAATAATTTCTTATGAAAATTAGTTTCCTACCAGTTCAACAAGCATAGTGTGGCCACTAAATCTCTCTAATATAATATATACTAAGTGTTATGGAAGAACAAATTGTATGTATTTTCCTATTTACAACTTGTTTGAATTGTCTGTAACTATACTATTTATCACTATTACTTTTGTTTCCTCTTTATCTTGTCACATTCACAGTCTATTCGGCCTAAATTATATTTAGAGCTATACGATAAACGAAGCTATACTTTAGACTTTTTTGTAGCTCTGTATTTTCTTTAGAATTCATTCAGCTTTATCGATGTCTCTCGTTATTCTTCTGGAGAAATTGTTCTTATTCTGTAATTTTTTTTAACCAGAATTTTACGTCCTTTCGGGTTACCAGATACCGAAACCTAGAAATATTGAGTTAGCTCAAAATACATTTAAAAAAATCCACTGCCTTTACCTTGAAATTCAAGATTAGAGCCACAATACTAGATTTGTGACATCAACATTTTTTGCTTGAGATTTAAACAGTGTTAGTTTCGGAAATTCTAAATACGAAATTTTAAGAAAGAAAGAAGATTTTCAAAATTAAACAATGTTGGATTATATAATTGGAAAATAATTAAAGTCAGGAGATATAAAACAGAATATGTCCACTTTCTGAATCCATATGAGTTACATAAATATCACTGAAATTCTTGAAGAAAGGCAAGTTTTGATGAGATACACAATAACATATTTCTTCTTGTATCTTAGAACTTTAAAAATATGGAAGTTTTGGCTTATCTTACACAAAAGATATTGATTTTCTGAAGAACACAATTTTTTTTATGAATGGACTTGTGCTGTTTTGTACTTCATGACTTCAATTATTATTTCAGAAATTTAGTTAGGGCTCACCTCACATGTGAAACTGCACGAGAATCATATGATCGGGACTTCCACATCTTTGACACTATTTTCCCTTTAATTTAGCGTCCTATTTAGGCTCAGATATTCAACATCTCGAAAATTAAATAATTTCTCAAAATTAAACCCTTCTTTTTTTACCACTATCTTAGATTCAAAGTTAAATCCGTAATATTGAAATTTTGATATTCAAACTTCATAACCTTTAAACTGAAGCCAATGTAGCCACAATATTGGATCTTAGATTTTAGGCAGCCATCTTAGGTTTATGGATTCAAAATTTAAGATATTATGATAGCAGCCACAGCTTTTTATAATTAGTAGATAGAATGTTTGGAAGAAGTGGGACTTTTTAAAGGTACTTTGTGCCTTACGCCATCTTGAATTTCAGTTCTAAACTCTTGACTTGACTATCAAACTCATCATTACTTAAAACTTTCTTAATATGGAATGTAATGAAAATTTGATGATATTTTCACATTTAAAACTTTTGGACTATTGTCATTATGGATTTCGGAATTTAAAATTTTGACCTCAAACCAGCAACCTTGGAATCTTACAGATACGAAATTAAACGACAACTAAACAATATTCTAACATTTTCTAAAAAACATCGGCTCTTTTTAAAAATTATATGATTTTCGGCTTACGTCATCTTGGATTTGAGATTTCATGCAGCCTTCATTGAGTCATAAATTAAAAATATTTGGACACATGGATTGCACAATGGAGCTCAGCATTCTTCACGACTTTCAGGGTTAAAAGTTTAAGAAATCCGAACGATTGTTTAAGATTAAGTGCCCTGGACTGGCGCTATATTGAGTTTCGGAATTTATATTTTTTGACTTACGATTCGTACGTTGTACTCTCGCATTTCCCACATATAAAATTGCAATATATTCTGACGATTGTTTGAAATGAGTTACGCTCTGAGGTATTATGAATTTTAAAATTGAACTCTCCATCTGGAAATTTAAACGTTTTGACTATAGAACTAAACACTTCCGTATGCTGAACTTAAGCGAAAATTTCATGATTTCATGCTGGGTTGCCACCATCTAAGTTTCGAAAATTTTAAATAATAATTAAATTTACAATTGTACTCAATGATCTTTGAGACCCCTTTTTGTGGAATTTCACGAGAATTTGACTGATAGTAATCTCGCAGTATGTTTTAGAAATCGTAATATTATACTAATCAAATAGTTATGAGTAGGTTGAATGGCAAGACTTATTAATTTTTTAGAAAAGAATGATATATTATTACTTACAATACCACTATAAATTGAAGATAATTTCACTGGCAACTATAATTAAAAACTGTAATACGTGAGTCTTCATGCTTCTTTATACATTAACTTCAATAGAATTAGAATCTTCATCAGTACAAATAATGCACTTAATACTAGAATTTTCCGATTCCACTCAGGAATCTATCGCACTTCTTTTAGTGCCAGGTTAAATTAATGTAATCAATTTCTTGATTTTAACGCAGCCTGATCTCAAAGCTATACTACTGCTTTCCAAAACGTCTTACGAATTTTTGTTTAATTGAAACTACTATAGCTCTTAAAATTGAGTTATAACACTAATTATGAGGTTCAATTATCTATTGATTGAAATGCTCCATCTTTCAACAAACGATTCCACAAATTTCATTTACTGTCACCTTTTGTTTAAAAGCGATTTTTTTCTCTTTGAAAATCGATTTTGTTTATAAAATTAAGAAATATTATAGAATGGTTTCCCGTAGCGAAACAAATAAGATTACGTATGTGGTGCAGTGAGCCTGAATTTAATCCCTAATAGGCATTAAGACATTATGGTTCTTATGGGGTTCAAAATCCCACTACATATCAGCATATATTCTATCCGTGATAGAAAATGCATAAAGTAGAAACCCTGGTTTTTATATTAGCTCAAATTTTAGTTTTGAAACTGTTTTATTCTGTTTACTGGCCACCCTGATATTATGGATAAATTAATATTATAGTCAACTTACCTGAGAGTGGAAGGCCATTATAAATGTAATTCCAGTTGAGTTCTTTGAACAAACTGATGACTTGAGAATCTTTCAGAGCTCTTTTATACTCTGTGTGGAAGTTGTACTGTAAGAGAAACTACGGAAAGAAATTCTAAAATAGTGAATTAAAAAAGAAATAATATGCATTCATATAATCGGTCATTTGTCTTAGATTTTCCTTTTTCTTTTGAAAGAATCAAAACTAGGGGAAGAAAAAATACGGCATTTCTATCACCTTGAACAGAAATGCAGTATCCGTAGAACTCTTTTATACACAAAGATAATTTCTTTTATTTGCAATGCCATAATGCATTTATTTTATGTATTGAACGAGATAACCATAGGAACATTGTATTTCTGAATTATCAATATAATAAAATTATTCATCTTGCGTTCCAATTTTGTTTCGTTAAGTTAAGCTCTCTTAAACTCCTTTATCAGTGTTATTATCATATGGCAAGAGATGGGCCCATAAGTTTTTATATAGAACATCAAATAATTGATCATCACAGTTTTTTTTATTTTAAAATGCTTTTCCTTTAATTCTTTAAAAACATTATTAGGTACTATTTCAGATATATTTGAAATTAGTATGTAAATATTATGTTTTATTATTAAGTACGTGAAATTTAAGATTCCTAGAGGTGTATCACAAACCCTGGACTTATACAAACAAGTGAGTGACTTCCGAAAATTAACGAATTCAATATACTTCTGGATTAACCTCCCCACACATTCAGAAATACAGTTGTCTCGAAATGAGATCGCCCATTTAGTCCCAAGACGTTCAGAAATATAGTTCTACCCAAGTAAGGACGCCATTTTCTAAAACTTGAATTTATTTTTTAAGAATTAATTAGGGTTTCATACTAAGTGTTTGTAGTAATTCTTCATATCAATAATTTTCAGAAAACTAAGCTTGTTTAAGCATTCATATTACTGCAAGAAACATGAATTCTTACTTAAATTTGCAGTTCTTGTAAATCTGTAGTATAATTTTGTTGTTTGGTATCGCATGGCTGTTTTCCCCTGTTATCATTTGACGTGAGAAAGCATTAAAGCACGTGAGTGTATGAGCCGATAAAAGAAGCAACAGCATATTTTATATTCATTTGTTTCAATTCCCTCAAATGCATGGAGAATATTGCCACTTAATAAAAGTTCCTTAATTACGTAATGAGCGATTGTGATCTATATTATCTTCATTTCGTAAAGACGCAATAAAATATATAAGATCAACATGATTAAGACTCAGCGCAAAAAGTGAAAGTTAAAAATACATCTTTGAACTCTAAGTTTGTAATTTGTAAATCATAGTTCCCCTTCCGTCGTGTTAAATTCCGCTCGAAAATGTTGCACAGCGTTCTAAAGGACTGAGGATGTTTAAAATGTACATTTCTGGTAATTTAGACCAGTGAAACATTTAAAGTTTATCGAAGCAGAGTGTAAGAAGTTAATAAATTCTTAATTTTTCATACATTTCCCCACTAATATTCTACATTCTAGTAATAGTAGAATCTTTAGATGCGAAGTGTTTTGTAGAGAGAATATGTTTAATGTGCATACAATACATTCAGTTATGTCCTCAGGCCGTTATATTACACAGAAATGACATTAATTGACGAACTCTAGCAGGACTTGGATGGCGAAAAGTAACAGCGAGGGTCTTTCTTATAGTATCATAATAAGATTTGCGTAATGAAACTGAAGAAAACACTGGAAAATCTCTGTGAACATGACAGGAAGCAGGAATTACAATAGTGGTCATAACTCATTTCGAGAGTGTTATCTTAACACTAAGAAAGTTCTGTGTTCGAGTCAAAGGACCAGGGATGCAAACTTTAGATTTTTAGGAGTTTCTTTGAGTCACATCAGCCTAATGCCGAGATGTATCTTCAAAATAGACATTGGCCGACTCACGTCGTAAATCCGAATTGGCCCTACTTTGACTCCCGGCCTCAACCAATGAAATCTAAAAGTGAAATAACATTTTAAAAAAGGCATGGCATGTTTTGGCAGTCTTTACAGACAGATGCTTCCGACAGGTGCATTTCATAGTCGCATATTGCATTTTCATATATGCACGGCGATTAACATGAAATAGATATTGAAGTTGTGGAGGTGGAGATGGAGACACCTTTGTAGAGAGTGCTTTTGATCTTGTTGCACGCAATCATATTCTAGTAGATTAAGTTGATGGCCTAACCATTGCTACACTTGATAGTACACGCGATGGTTGTGATGCGAGTGAGCATCTTAAGCAAGTTTTTCCATAAATATTAGCTCTTGTTCACTTTATTTGCTAAAAATTCAGTCTTCTTTGAAATATTTACTGTGTTTCTGTGAAATACTTTCATACCTAAAGCTATCTGGTAAGACATTTGTAAAGTAATTTATAGTATTCGGAATATCCAAAGAGTTCATACTCTGTCAGTTAGAAGTAAAGCAAAACAGAAGCTTTTGAGCAATGGCAATACGCCTTTTTGCGGATTGAAACACCATCTTCTTCAAAACTACCGATCTAAAAATAGGCTAGGATGTGTAAAATAATGTTTTGAATAAACGCAAATGAAATACTAATATCTATAAATTTGATAGTTGTCTAGATAACAGCTGAAACATTGTCCAATACGTCGTATATCACATTCTGTGAGGCATCATGTTGAATTTCAGGCCCAATAAGATGGAATATTCAATGGCAGATTTTATGGCAATGATTTCAGGACACTTCAATCGTATAAAAAAAATAATTACATTTCAGTTGCGCAAATACCGTAGAATGCCTGTACTATTACTTGAATAAAAGATTGTCTAACTTGTTTGGACTGAAACTAGTAAACAGGTAACAATTTCATGTCAACAATACAATGACAATGTTAGTAATCATTCTTCTATTGTTAAGAAATTAACTACAATACTTCAGAATAAAGAGCCATTCAATTAACATATCTCATCGAGCTATAGTCTGATATTGAATTGACATTAAATAGTCTTAATGTCCACTGATCTATCAAACATTAATAAAAGAGGAAATTGAGATTGATTTGCTCAAAACAAGATACTTCCATCAAGCCATGTGTTTTGAGTAACGCTCATTGTCTATTTCGCTTCTCTAATTTAGAAATATATTTTTGCCTTTCTCTCAATTCAATAGTACAAAACCAGTGATCCCTTAGGTACTTTTATGTCAACAGCATTCCAAACTTTTGTATCAGAAGATCAAAGCAAGTGTATGTAAATGAACACTTAGAAGTATAAAACAAAGTAATTGTACAAATTCAAGAAACTATTAAAACTTGCGATCAGGAGATTTTGAAACACGGAGGACTGATGAAGCAGGTAAACTACATATTTCACAAAGATTTTTAATGAAAGGTTAAAACAACGAATTCACGAATTCAATTACCAATATTATTTTATGACAGGATTGGTATTTTATTTATATAAATAAAGTTATTAGGAGCCCGTAATTTTCGTTAAATTCCTTGAACAGTGGCTTTTGTTTTACAGCCAATATAACAATTGAAGAAAAGTCTGTAAATAATCAATAAATTATTCATTACTACTTGTAGTTCCGCTAATCTTCATTTCCTTTTCAAAGTATCTGTATTGTCATAATGTGAGGAGACAGGTGCTGTCATCTTCAAGTTCTTTTGATATTTTGGTGTAGAGAGACGATGGAATTAGAAACTGAAATCCATTAGTTTGACTCTGAATTTATTTGTGAAAGTATAGTAATTTCTATTTTGTGTATAATACAGAAAATTGACAATGTAACATAGAAAATGATAACTAATGAGATTATAAGTATGAAGGCAGATGACATCCTTATAATCTTAAATATCATATACTCCTATGTCACTTTGTTTCGCCGATGGATGGTTTCGTTATAGTTTTGTAGTCAAGAGCCCTGATATAGGTGCTTATTAGTAATAGTTGTTCAGAATCCACCTTATGTTATAGGTCCAATCCTTAAAAACCATCTACGTGTATCCAATGGAAGCTAAAACAATCCACCACCAATTCAAGCTGCCCCGGGAACTTTGAGTCATAACCCTGTTTCCATATAACACATTAATCATGATCTGTTGTGTTATACAAAATTATAGAGAAATTACAGAAAACATTATAGAAGACGATTTACTAGACAAGCCTGGAAATAGGAAACAAAAATTAAAAATTTAAAACAAAGGTTTTACTTATACCCTTTCGAAAATATGAAATCATTTAGACAAAATAGATAGTCTACCGTTGAAACAATTGAAGAGACATAAATCCTAGCAATATGAGGCACAAACCGAATACAACTGTTGAGTGTGTCTGATAAAAAACACACACAGTTTCGTAAATTACCTAACTATAACTCTATGAAGTTGTACATTATTTTTAATATTAAACTATTATTACGCGTATTTTGATGAAATGAAACAAGAGATGTTTTATTTTTCAGTTGGTGTTTTTGTTGCTTTTCATAATCAGCACGATAGCTATTCGTCGCGCAGGACTCTCTGTTAAAGTAAATGAAACGATAGTACATAAAATAGTTCGAATACATAGTTGATGAAACAAGCACATAAAAAACAACTATAAAACGAAATCGGTGTTACTAATGATGAGTTAAAAGTAAGAAAACATTTATTTGCCTATTCTCGCTTTGTAATTTGCAAGCGTATGGCAACATGAGCGACATAAAATTCATGGTATGGGATGAAGAGAATATTGAGAAAGCTTGTGAAATATAAACTTTTCAAATAGATACTGAATTAATCCAGCATACCACGCCAATACAACCCATATCTCCTTTAGCTTAACATATTTATTGTGGCATCCGCTGCACTTTAGTACTACTCATCTCAGATAAAGTCTTCAAGTTGATAGAATGAGTAAGGAGGCCGGAATATTTGTCTCAGTATAATTCTGCCATTAATCATTCAGTGATGTTGAGATCTAGTAATTATGCTGGCCGTGGAAAATGTTGAAGTCTATCTTTACACTTTTGAAACCACCTATGTACAAATTTCGATCTGCCAATTGGGATACTGTTTGTAATATTAAATGTTGAGTTGAAAGTGATATATGATGAATATCGATTGAATTTTCCTGCAAGCTGTCCAAGTGCTTTCTATCCGATGTCGAGAACATTGCTTAAGACGATATATTCGACAATGTGACAACTTTGGAATAACTTACCGTTAATTACAGTATGGATGGAAATGGCCAATAGATGAACAAGTATAATGACTGTTTCAGTATTGCTAATTAATTAACTATACATCAGATGTTAACGTATTATTTTCATTTATCTTAATTGTCTTATTTTATATGATAACTGACCTCATAAGTGACAGTTATGCATCAGAAGGTGCCTTGTTCGGGTAGAGTACCTCAAAATTAAAACGAGAAAGTCCATTTCGTGATCTTATACACTACTGATAAGGGGTATTTGAACAAACAAAATTTACACAATTCAACAGTATTATTTGGGTATCATAACTGATTTGCCTAAATGCGAAAGGAAGGCAAGTGACGTTCTAAAAATAATAATCTTATCTCTCTATATAATGTATAACGCGCAACATATATATGTAACACGAAATATCCATATTTTGCACAAGAATGCGTAAAGCTCCCATATAAAAACTTTTCACATGCAATCACTTACAATTGCACGTAGTATTTATAACGTCATTGAAACGTTCAAGCCTTTTGTTTCTTGATTTGGTGTATTTGAATCCTTTTGTTTTTTCATGCCCTTAGATGATATAGTGTTCAGTTCAATAAATTATCGTAGGTGAGATTTACTTAGTACTTAACTTAATTGTGGGAAAATGTGTACAACGGAAACTGAATAGGTATTGATTCCGAGATTTTCTGCATAATATTATTAGGTATTTCTTTTAAAAATGGATAATTAGAAATCAGTAACAGAACTATATTGTTAGCATGATAAAAAGTCTTGGGTTAGTCAAGGAAAGCATGTACTATACTAGTAAAATATGATATCTAGGCATTCGCCGTTGCTATAAGTGATTCACACTTACAGTGAATGGTCGTAAAATAATCATAAAAATTAATTACAAGATTAAATTCTTCTATAGACATGTTATGTAATGTAAAATACTTGGAAATACAGATAAGTATTTTGTATTGTAAAAGAAGTATTATATACCAGGATATGTGTGTTTGTTTTAAGCGTATTTGAAAGGAATATACTTGTTTATCTATTGGTACGCCAAGAAACACTTTCAGAATATTGTTTTATGTTCATATAACCGCATAAACACTTTAAGAAAATGATAATAATATGTCATAAGGACACCAGATATGGAAAAGTAGCAGGTGATTGTTTTCAGTTGGACAATGCTTCTGTTTCCTGTGAAAATATATTAGTAATGGACTGTGAGGTTCATGGAATTTGTGTGTTGGGACGTTAGATATTTCCCCAAATCAGAATAAACAATCACGTTATCTACGGCAGTCGTTTTGCTAAGGCATGTGTTATAATCTTAAATGTAATAGATACGGATACGCCTGTAGATATCAATACATATTATGGGAAATATGAATGTATTGATTTTTTAACGAAAGTAAAAGAGAAATTATAAACTTTTAACAGATAACATAGCATCTATATTTTGCTTGAGTTAGTTACATGAAACACATTCCAGTTTCGTTATTTTTAACCAACAATTCCACCGACAATACCACCGCCAATGCTTCCAAATCCTCCGTATCCGTGTGGAAATCCATATCCAGAAGCTAATCCATAGCCACGGAGTCCATAGATTCCTGGGTAATGTCCGTGAGAGATTCCATAGCCATAGCTACTTACACCACCTGCAAAGGGAGACAGGTTAAACTGATTTTCAAGTATGTTCAGGGCCAGAACTACTTCCTGAAACTTACAGAGGATGATGTATTAATCAAATTAAACAAAAAAGTCTTTATAATGTGCTTTAAATTATTTTAGAACAGTGTAATAACTATAAGTTATACTTGCATAAAGCCACAGACAAATGATATGACTTACCGTATCTAATACCCTGAACAGCTAAGATGACTGCTGCAATAACAAGAAATGCAATCTGTAAAGTAAAAGAGAAAGCTACATTTCAGAGGAGTACTTATTGCTTTAACACCACTACGAATAGTGATTTTTTAGATCCCTTAATAATCTCAAAACAGAATACAACCTTCAATAATAAGTCTATATAAAATTCGTGCACTCAACTTTCATGACTTTGTATGCATAAATAACCTAATGACAAAATTATTGCATTTTGTAAGATTAAAACTAAAAAAAAAATAGTTTTGAAAATTTTTAAGTAATTTAAAATTCTAAGTGGGTGAAAAGTATAAAAATTACCTCAGTCATTTGTTTATTTTCAATGTAACTAAATAGCTAAATAGACTAGCTGCCGCTAAGAATTTATCTAAATATGGTCGAATTTATGAAAACGTGACATAAATATGTTTATTTTAAGTGAAGGGTACTATTTGAATTACATTGGCGCTCTTGTTATGTTTATATCCAATAGTCACTATTGATGCTTTAAGATGTTCCTCAATTTTGGAGGTTTACTTAGCACCTTTAGCATATCCTTTGCTGCCCACCATGTTTCTCGCAACAGGAAACTCATATTTAATTTAGCATACATATGAAATTGAATCACTACAATTATCTTCGACACAATGTATCAGTAATCTCTATTAATGTCTTTGCTTAGATCTATATGATTAGGTTTATATATAGTTTGTCGTGTGTCTAATTTATATTATTTCCTTATGTAATAATAGAATACTGTAAATAGGCATTAGCCTGTTGTTTTCCTAATAAATAAATAGAACTGTAGCTCTTTAAACAACATGTAAAGACACCTTGAAATCCCCTATTCCTAAAATTAGTTTCTTAACAGTTCAGCAAACGTAATGACTAAAACAAAAAACACTGAACTGCTGAACAAGACTATATTATTCGTAAAAAATAAATTACGTGTAACGTTTCGACCTTCTAGCCAAGATCCTCATCAGACATAAGAGTGTATGTCTGATGAGGATCTTG
>JAGDQP010011492.1:28790-52830 GCA_022664845.1 Lepisma saccharinum
ATATATATATATATATATAACACGTAATATCCACATAAAGCTCCAGTATATAAACTATTGACATGTAATCGCTTAAAATTGCACATAGTGCCTATAACATCATTCGAACGGTGAAGCCCTATTTTCTTTGATTTGATGCATTTGAATCCTTTTCTTGATCAATTTCTTAGATGATACAGCATTTAATTTTAATAAATTCTCATAGTTGAGATTTTTAAATATTTAAATTGATTCTGGAAAAATGTGTACAGTTAAAAACTAATAGGAATTGATTCCGAAATTGTTAACATTATTATCAGGTATTCTTTTTAAAACATGGATAATGAGAAATCAGTAAGAGAAGCATATTGTTAGGATTGTTAAAAGAACATAGTGAAGGTAAACATATTCCAAAGTCGTAAGATGTGACATTAAGCATTCGCTGCTGTTAATTAAATGATTTACACTTTGAATGAATTGTCGTAAAATGATCAAATTTATTAATTACGAGAATATATTCTTGTCAAGACATAATGTAAAATATTTGCAAATAGAGATAAATATTTTGTCTTTAAAAGAAGTATTATATACCAGGATAAGGAAAATACTTGTTGATCAATTGCTATGTCAAGAAACGTTTTGAGTATATTGTTTTGTGCGTGGATTATAGCATAATTACTTTTACGAGATGATAATAATAAAAGTTATATCAGTTACACAAGATATCAGTAAGTAGTTGAGTTTGAGTTGGACAATGTTTGAATTTCCTATGAAGTTACATTAGTAGCGGACTGTGCAGTTTATGGGACTTCTAAGCAGGGACTGTAGATACTTCCCAACTCAGAATAAACTACTAGGTTATCTAAAGGAATCGTATTGCTTAGGCATAATGTATAAGCTTAACTGTAGGAGATCCTGATACATCGATAGATAACAACATATATTAACGGAATTATGAATGTATTGATTATTTCTACGAAACATGTGAAAGTAAAAGATAAATTAGAAACTTGTAACAGGTGACAATTGTATGTATTGTTGAGTTAGTTACATGAGACAGTCCAGCTTCGTTATTTTTAACCAACGATACCACCGACAATTCCGCCTCCAATGCTACCAAATCCTCCGTATCCGTGTGGGAATCCATATCCAGAAGCTAATCCATAGCCACGGAGACCATAGATACCTGGGTAATGTCCATGGGAGATTCCATAGCCATAGCTACTTACACCGCCTGCAAAGAGAGACAGGTTAAACTGATTTTCAATTATGTTAAGGATTAGAAGTATTTCCTGAAATTTACAGAGGATGATTTACTAACAAAATTAAGTCAAAGAAAAGTATGGTTTTTAGAATATGTTTTTAATTATTTTAGAACAATGTATTGACTAAATTATACATGCATAAGCCAAAGTCAAATGATACTACTTACCGTATCCAATGCCTTGAACAGCCAAGATGACGGCTGCAATAACAAGGAATGTAATCTGTAAAAATAAAAGAAAAACTTATATTACAGGGTAGCACTTGTTGATTTAAAACCACTACCAAAAGTGATTTTCCTACACCCCTTAGCAACCTCCCAACAGAATACAATCTTCAAAAAGTCTATCGAAAATTCACGTACTGAACTTTCATCACTCGTATGCATAAATATCTTAAGTATAAATTTATTGCATTGTGTAAGATCCTTTCTATCTTTTTAAATTTTACATAATTTAAAATTCTAAGTGGATGAAAAGTATAAATATTACCTCACTTATTTGTTTATTTTCAATATAACTAAATAAAGGAATTGTTAAGGCCTAAAACAAGGCAACCGAATAGACCTACACACTGTATATGCAAATACAGTTCTAATTTTATATAGTTATGATCTGCTCGCAATTCATTCTAAACGGAGTATCTATATTTCACTTGCAACTATACAATATGAAACAAGAATATACAGGAAAATGTTTTAAAGGAAGATTTTGTATCATGTCACAGGGACCCCCAGTCGCTCGTAAAATCCTTTCCGATATTTGTAAATTACACGGATGAATTTTTTTATCGTGTTCTATAAACTGTCAACCAAGAACTAAACGGAGTAAAAAGAAAGCGAAAATCGTAACAATTTTGAAGAAATCTGACAGTAAGTTCCACAGCATGCCAAGATTGAATGAAAAAGAACTTGTTTTTTTACTTGTCGTAAAGAATTGTTCTAAATTTGCTCGAATTTATAAAAACGGTACATAAATGTGTTTATTTCAGGTGAACCGTACTATTAAATTTCACTGGCGCTTGTGTGATATTTATATCCAAAACAAGCACTATTGACGGTTCAAGTTGTTGCTCTTAATTCTGAGAATTTACTTAGATTCACTAACTACTTTATTTTTAAAATTTGTAATATGTGAGTTTTCACATTTTTTATATATATTATATTTCAATAAAATTAGAGTCTTCATCAGTATAAATAATACTAGAAGTTTCTGATTATAGTCAGGAATCTTTCACAGTTCTCTTAGTGCCAAGTTAAACTGATGTAATAAATTTCAAATTATTTATTTTAACGCAATCTGGTTTCAAAGTTATACTTCTGTCCCCCCAAATAGACTTAGGAGTTGTTGTTTTATTTAAATGGTAATACTTATTAAAATTAAGTTATAAAACTAATTGGAATGTTCATTTATCTATAGATTATAATCCGTCATCTTTTAATGTACGATTCCAAAAGGTTGATTTACTGTGACCTTTCCTAAAAATAATATTTTTCTCTCTTGCATAATTGATGGTATAATTGATATGTATTATAATGACGGCCTCCGATAGTGAAACAAACAGAATCGGGTTTTCTGTTATGCAAAATGGAGAAAGAAGCAGCTCAGGTTTTGTAGATAAGCAAAAAGTTTAGTTTTAAAACTAATTTATACTGTTCACTGGCCTCCCTGATATTTTAATTAAAATAATTGCAGTCAACTTACCTGAGAGTGGAAGGTCATTATTAATGTAATTTCAGTTGAGTTCTCTGAACAAACTGATGAGTTTAGAATCTCCCAGAGCTCGTTTTATACTCTGTGTGGAAGTTGTATTGTAAGAGAAACTACGGAAAGAAATTCTAAAAGAACGAATGAAAGACATTTATTTAATTGGTCACATGACTTACCTTTTTCCTATTCTTCTGAAGAAATAAAACTAGAAGAAGAAAATTACAGCATTGTTACAATCTTAAACAGAAATGCAGCATTCGGAGAACTCATAAAAATATACTTTTTTTAATTGCAATGCGATATTACATTTACTTTATACAATCAAAGAGATAACCAGAATAATGTATTTGTAATTTCATTTCGTCTTGCATTCGAATATTGTTTTGTATTCTATATCGTCTTGCATTCGATAGCACTCTTTAACTCCTATAAGAGTGTAATTATCATATGGATAATAGAGGACTATGATATTCTTATATATATAATCAAGTGGTTGATCAACAAAACTTTACGCTAAAATGCATTTCATTTATCTCTTTAAAGAAAATGGTTAGGCAGTGCTTTGGATATATTTGGTATTATTGTGCAAATACTTGCTTCCAGTATTGAGCACGTGTAAGTAAAGATTCCTAAAGGTATATCACGAGACCTGACCTTATTATACAGGGAAATGTCTTGCATCTTATTTGGGGAATGTGCATGAATTACACAGGTGTAGAAATCAATGCAAAACTATGAAAATATATTACAATTGCAGGGAATAAAAGCAAACAAATCAAAGTGACATTTGTAAATAACGCCTAAAATTGATATTCTGGTGTGTAGTTTGTGTTTTACATAAAAAATGAACTCTGTGTTTTATTTTCACTTCCATCACTTTGCTTCAAAACCCGTCAAATATTATTTTTGTGAGGATGGATTTCTACGAGTGCCAAGTGAACAATATATAGTCAGCTATAGCAAGATTGATTTCTTACGTGATCATAAAATAATTTATAAGCTATACGATCTGAATTAATTTCCTGTGGGGGGGGGGGGGGGCACTCGTGGGGAAAGATAGGTATTCTGGACGTCCCACAGTGGGGCCAAACCAGGCCATTCTTGGCAGAAACCCGAAAAATGAAGTAAAAGAGTGATTCGAAATAATATGCTTTAATGAAACCTCAATAGTGACCAGGTAAGATTGTGTGCAGGAAATTAATGAGAAGGTGTTCACAATGACGTCATTGCAAGCTTAAACCTGAGACAGGGAGATGCTGCGTTGCTCAGTGCGAAGAGATAGCAGGTTTCCGTTTACATGCGACTAAACTTGCAGTGCGTTCAGCGGTTGTTAAACATGGGGACTACACCTATAGATGTGTATCGTTTGATATATTTAGAATGTTGATGTGATGTGTATTAGTACTGTAATGTGGTACCGAAAGCATTATATTCAAACAATGACCAAGCATTCGAATGACATTTTAGTAGATAGCAGAGCAGATCATGTCTGTGATTTTTTAAACATATTATATCGTAGACATTGTTCTTTCTGCTAGTACAGAGAAAACCTACACATGCTTGCCCCATTTGAAACTATATCGTATGATAATGTATAAAGTGTTTCTGCCGGGTCCCTGAAATGAGCACATTAATTGCACGCTGAAACAGCTTTAGCATGCCACTGAGGCGTCTAAATTATAAAATGTGTGATTTAGCTGATAATGTGCTAGGAGAAGTCTGATGAGATAACGATGACGTGTGACCAGTGGTGGATTGAGATAATACTTCGGGAGGGGCTTCTCCTAGCAATACTTTGTTTGTCTTTAAAAAATCCTAGATTCTTTTTTTTTGGGGGGGGGGATGCTCGATGTGAAGCAGCAAGTTCGTGGAAAAAATTATAAACAGATCGTAGCACATAGAGAAAAAACTATTCAAGACAGATTTAAACATGAAATTGGATTACTAAATTGATCGACCAAAGCAATTTGATACTATCAATAATAGAAATACATCAAGGTGTTTTTTGGTAACCCAGAAGTGTCCGCAACTATTACTGACATTGATGTTAGCTTTATATGGAGGTTCTGTGTTGCAGACACTTGCTAGTGGTCATGACATTCTTATCGAAAGGTTTCCTCAATATGCTCTTGACACTGCACAGGAATTCATCACGAAATATCCCTGGTATCCAATTCAGCCAACAGTGCATAAGGTGTTAATTTATGCGCCCAAATCGTACAACATGCCCTGCGTCCAATAGGTCAAGTCAGTGAGGAATCCCAAGAGGTATTCCAGCAATACGGGGAATACTTTGCTAGTAAGATCTCACGGACCAAGACAAATGAAGATGTGTTGCATAGTGTGCTACGTGGTTTCTAGAATCTCGAAGGTACTTCGCGCCAGAGCTGGCTCTAAATCAATCCGCGCTCTGTTCCAAATTTTAGATGCGCCCTCATAAATAGTAATTTAATTTTTCGAACTTATACAGTAGAACTAACCTATTTGTCAACTGTTTACAGCGAGAGAAAATCAACATTTTAAAATGTACTTGTGTAACAGAATGAAAAAATTCCATTCAAGACACTCTAACTACATATTAAAGTACAATTAAATCGTCAGAAACTCAACAGTGCCGAATTTCGTATGATGAAACACGACCAATCTTAGAATAGCAATTTGACTGATATGCTAATGCTAGAGTCTCGAACGGCCTTAAGCCATAGTGCTTTGCGCAGGTATGACTGCGAGAGTTATGTTACATTCATTCAATTGTAAAGCATAGACACAAGTATTGATAGAAGACCTTTACATCACAGCAGTCAGCTGACAATAAAACGATATTGAGAGCTATGTGAAAGTTATTTTCGTCGCTGGTCACTAAATTAAAAAAAATGTAGCTATTCTGTGATGGAGAATTTGTGAAGTGTCCTGTGTCAGCAGCTAAGGTATGTGTTAAAAAAGAAATAAGGTATTCAAACCAATAAGTTGTTCTAGGATGGATCTTACTCGAAGAGTTGAGGACGTGTTATTGAATGTTGAGGAGAATCAAATTTTTACGGGCGTAAAACTGGCTTTTAACCGTCCATTAAAAAAGAAAAAGAAAAGGAGGGTGTCTCTATCTTACTAAAATGTCAACATGACCTGCTATTTACGCACAAATGAAAACGGAATTTCTTTAATATTTTTTGTTGTTACGGACGCTGCATGTTCCCCACTTTTCCTGGAATTGCTGTATTGAAGAGTTTTATCGTTGTGTACCTTGAAATCAGCCACGAAAGAGAAATAAATTCTGGAAGCTGCAAAAACTGTTCATGATAAATATCAACTAAGTTTGTTAAAAACTGTTGAAGGCGTCGTGACAGATAAAACCTCGGTTTTAGTAATTAAAAAATCTATAATTTTATCATTTCTAAGACAAGAGTATCTAATTTTGTCTATTACCACCGCGTTATTCAGCAGGAAAATCGTTGCCAAATCTCTAGGTTTT
Organism: Lepisma saccharinum; assembly: GCA_022664845.1. Taxonomy (NCBI): domain Eukaryota; kingdom Metazoa; phylum Arthropoda; class Insecta; order Zygentoma; family Lepismatidae; genus Lepisma; species Lepisma saccharinum. Next base: position 35,211 of record JAGDQP010011492.1, read on the forward strand.
CAAAATACCATGAAAGTTATTGCAACCATTGAGACTTTTATCAGTGCATAGGGCTTGATTGTCGTCAGTTAAAAAAATTTCTTCACACTTAACTTAATGATCTTTATGAGAATGTGATCTAATAATATTCCGACGTTCGATTCTTAAGCTATTTCAAAAATCCTTACGAGAGTTTTCTAATTGAAAGTTACTTTACTATCCTAAAGTTCATGACAGTAAAAGGAAATTTAAAATTAGTATTCCACGATTGGGTTGGATGACTTTGCCTTTCTTAAAGACATTTTCTATCATTTGTGTACATGATGGTGCAGTCAGAAAATCAAATTGTATAAACTGTGCTCAACCGTATCAAAGTCTATCAGATGAAATTAGAACTTTTCAAATGCCGATTTCAAGAACGGAATCTAACTCATTTCCAAAATATACTACAATTGCAGTCTGCCAAATATGCTCCTCGTCATGTAGCTTCGATAACTTAACATCAGGTTGACTTTCTGAAGTGATCTCAGAATTTCACTGCGCAAGAAAATAACTCAAAATTGGTAATCAATCCGTTCTCTGTTTATGTGGTGGAGACAACCGGGGACCACCAGATGGAAATAATTCAACTACAATGGGATTAAACTTGAAAATAAAATTTTCTGACAGGACAAAATGTTATCGAAAATTAATGGAGAAAGAAAAGTTTCCTAAATTATCAATTTATACAGCAGGATAATTTCTCTTCTTGGGAAGTACTTATTTATGTGTATCTTTCCCTAGCTACACAGGATGTCTGGCCAATATCGGCTCAATTATCGGGAACCTTGATAATATTGGATGATATCGGCACACATTCTGTACTTCTAGGGTTATAACATTATTCCTGGATTCTAAATACTTTTTGTGTGTCCAGAATTTGTCGCCAATTCAACTCTGATATAAACTGGAACCTGTTAAACAAGAAACAACTTCATGTAAACAATACTAGGAATCAATCTTGTGGTTTTAAGAAATTAACTACAATAAGACAGATACATAACCTATTCAATTGGCATGACTCATTATGCTATAACAGTTTGATACTCAGCTGACATTGGACAGTCTGACAGCCCATTGAGCTATCAAACTTTAAGGGAACAGTAAATCAAGACTGTTTCGCTGAAAACCAGTTACTTTGATCAAACCATGTTTTTGAGCAGTACTCACTGTGTACTTCTCCCTTTAATTAATTAAGTAATATTGTCTCTTCTTAAAAATTAAAAAATAAGAATCCAAAGATTCCTAGGAACAATTTGTGTCAACGACTATGTTAGTAAAGGCTCTTACGGGTCGCCACTGGGAATCGATGTACTCGGATGCACTAAGTAAACTATCTGACGTGCTTTGTTAATAAAAGGGAAAATGAACAAAGGAAAATGAAGATATAATATATTTTTACGATAGGATTGATACGTCTGATTATTTATACAAGTGAAGTTATGCAGTAGCAGTAAGTTATGCTAAATTCTTTAATCACATACTTTCGTTTTACAGGTAATATGACAGCTGAGGATAAGCGTTTAAAGAACTAATAAAATATTTGTAACTAGTTGTAATTCTGTTCATCTACACTTTGCTTTTTAAATGTTTGGATTCTTACAATGTAACTTAACAGTTGCTGCCATCTATCAAGTACTCTAGAATTTTTTTTTAACATCCAGAGTCAACTTAATCCTTTAAAATCGATTAATATCACTGTTTGAATTTATATGTGAAACGATGGTTATTTCTACTTTCTGAAGAACATCGCATGTTGACAAAGTAATGTAGCAAATAAATAAGCAGTGAGATTTTAGTATAAAGACAGAGGACATTCTTATCATTTTAAATATCGTATGTGCTACTTTTCTGTTACCGTTGGACAAGTGGTGTCCCTTATCGCCTTGTAGTCATAACGTAGGTACACATTAATCATTAGTGGTTTGGAATTCACTTTAAATTGCTCGTTCTATTCTTAGGACGTTATCTACGCTCGTATATCCGATGTCAGGCAACAAAAAACCACCACTGTATCAAACAACTCGGGAAATTTGAGCCATAAGCCTGGTTTCAGACGAAACATTTATCATGAGGCCTTGCTTTAGACAAAGTACAAAGAAATGACAAAAATTGGATACAAAATTATCGAATAAAATTAAAGAACACGTTTCAAAAGACAAGCCTGAAAATCGGAAGCAAAGCGGAAAAGTTTGAAAGTAGCCCTCGAAGAGAAACACGTTTTAACTGATATGCTGGGCTCATTATTTATGAAATATCCCCTCACCTGCAGAAGAGTCTAACTCCACCATATTTATTTTTTTAAAACTACTGTGGTAACCGTTGGCTCTTACCTGTATTTATTATTATAAATAATCTAATTCGTAATTAAGTGCAGTGTTCACGGAAGAAGTACTGCGACGCGCGTACGCAATTCAATGTTACAGTTATTTCATTGTCACTTGGTCGCTTCCGGATAAACAACAGACTTAGACAGGGTGTCCTCGTCGTTTTGGGTTTACCCATTCAAAAATATGAGATCGGTGGTACAAAAGAGCTTACAAATTCATCCTACCCTTGAAGTGAAACAATCGAACAGATATGAATGCTGGCAATGGAAGAGAGAAGTGAAATATTTCAATGTGCCTTTGTATTCAGTTACTTTATGCAAATAATGCGCAATCGTATGCGGTTATGCATTGTAATCATGTAATGTTCACTATAGTGTTATTTTTATAACGATAAAGGTTTCTTCCTTAAACTGGAAAGCATAAATATGAAATCAATATGTGACAGGGAGCGCCTGTACATGAAAAACAGGGCACGCGATAAATTTTTATATTCTGTGCGTTTGCTCATTTGTATATATGTTATCTATATTTGTTTTAAAAAGATATTAAGAGTATAAAGGTTCTAGATTAGCGTCACAAGAAGTGAATATTTACGCCAATCATTGATTATAAATATGTTCATTTTGCTTTTAATAATGCTCAAGCGGCAGAAAATAAACTTATTCAGAAGGCCGCTAGAGGAGACGAACACACATGGTGAAAAGTTAGCATTAAAAAACTGATTATAAGGAAGAACTGTGTTAATAATTTTGGTCTATTAATAAATGATAATGTTTCGTGCTGATCCATACTTAGAACTTTCAAATTCAATTAAAATCTGATAATGATATTATGCTTTGAAGTTCGCCACACGCTTTAAGTTATTGCATCGACTGTGTAGTAGTGAGAGAGTTGGTGTCGAACAGTCAGGAGAAAAACTGGTGCTTAGAAGCCCTTGTTTATCAAGTGGACCAAGCTAACCAGCATTTTGAAACCTTCCTGTGTCATCATCCTGTGTCTCTCTTCGCTTCAATCTGTTCTTTGCGGGACTAGACTTATCTAGCCAATAGTTCTGGCATCGAATACAGATTGCGGAAGGAGTGTACATATATACCTGGACAACTATCCCTGTGGGTTGTCCCACCTTCAACTCGTTCATCAGTTTTGTTCATACGCACGAGTTACAGAAAATTCAGGGTGGCAGGTTCGTTGCCTGTGCCTATTGCTCTAGCACTTTGGCTGCTTTATATCTTCATCTGTACGCTCCTTTCGCAGAACATCATGCCTAAACCACCCAAGGGAACAGGAAAACATCTTCTGCCATCTACCGTCACTCAGTCAGCCTCAACTGCAATACCCAAAGATAACAGCACTGGAACGATTCCGAAACAACGCATCACCGGATTATCAGTAGCAGGCCCACGCTCTCGTTCACCTTCTTTACGCAGGTCAGGTAGCGGCAAGTCGCCTCCAAGCAAACGCACACACACTCTTAGTTCTTCTGACTCTGATACCGAGCGATTCATGAATATATCCGGCTGTGACTCAGACAATCAACAATCAACTGCTTCAACCAAATCAATAACCTACTCTTTTCTTCTAGCCAAGTTCGACCCCCGTTATCAAACGCCAAAACAGCTATTCTGCAAACTTACAAAATATATTTCCAGACAAGTTATCTCTGAAATTATTCCTACGAGAAACGGCATCATTATAAAATCCACAGACAGTAACTTGGCAAGCACAATCCGAAACAAATTTAGCTTTGAGATCTTTGGCACAAACGCCCATCTAGCTCCACTTTCAATCAAGACCTTCAAAGTGCAACCACCACCACGACGTCCGCCTCAATTATCTGTAGTGATCCGAGGAGTGAATCCAGACATCCAAGACGAAGAAGTAGAATCCGAGCTCCGTGAAGAAGGACTCAATATCACCAAATGTCTTAGAATCAAAACGCAAACTGGCACACCGAGCTACATGGTACGAGTATTAACACCGGATCAAATCGCCATCAACACACTACTACAATCAGGAGCTTTTATATATAGACGCCGTTACCGGGTCGAACCATCGCGAACACAGCCACCGCTACCACTCAGATGCGAGAAATGTCAGCAATATAACAACCACTCAACCGAGCGATGTCCCAACGATCCTAAGTGCGGCTATTGCGCAGAAAATCACCAAACCAAAACCTGCCCAAACCAATCCAATCCGCCTAAATGCAGCCAATGCAACAGTCCACATCCAACCTTTTCATACAAATGCCAAGGTCGCCCCAAACCTGACGAGGACCCCAACAACTTCATGGCAGTTCCCTTACGCCTACCACCAGTAACACAACCACAGCCTCATCCTCCAGCTCTTCCATCTCCTACTATAGATCAAATCATTCAATTCCTCTCTCTCACATTCCAAAACCTCTACCCACATAATAGACCAGCAGTTCTCCATCAAATCACTCTAGCAGCTCGCGAAGTCTTCCAAGTACATCTCAAAGCCACATATTCAGGACCATATGTATTCTTTTCCGTAGCCCCTACATCTCCTGAGTAAACATATCAAATCACCATCATTTCACTTTCATTCTCATAATTGCACAGTAATCATAAATGTTCAATGTAGGGCTCATCTGTCTTTCCATTAACCCCTAGAGAAGCCCCTAGGGGAGAAGAATCATAAATCATTTGTACTCTATGTGCCAAGGTGTTGTCTTGACTATTGCACTTCATTCTCATACCTCCATCACATCATGGTAAATTCCCTAACACCAATAATATGATTATAAGCACAATACTTATAATATCCAAGATAAATTAATGAATTAATCAACAAAGTTTAATTAAATGTATGCAAACCTCTTAGCCCAACTACCCATCCTAAATTCCTACACATGACCTCCTAAACTACCCTGGCCTGAAAAGAGGGCGTAACCCTCTCAACAGGCGCTGGCCACCTTCAGTGGACCAGCAAACTTAAAAAAAAATCGAACAGTCCATACATCTTATCTGGGAAAACCACTGTTGCCATACAGTTTTAGTACCAGTGTTTTTGATCGTTCAGATTTTGTGGAGGACTTGTTTGTTTAACACAGGTCGACATCACCAAGAGGACATATTGCTGCCTCTTAGGGGAGCCACAGTGATTATTATCATTCATCATTCTGTTGGTTCTACTATTCATCGCGGCCTATGGCCTTCACTGCTTCCCTCAGTTAACAGACATGTCAGACAAACAACGCATAGGACGTCACAATCTTGCACCGACAGTTCCAGGTCCACCTGCATATGTAGATCCTCCTTATTATTCCTTAGTCGCCATACCAAAACAGAAACGGAACATCGACCAAAATCCATCATCCTCAGACAGCAAATCAGGACGAACCACATCAGCATCACCACCGCCAAAGAAGACTCATACGATTAGCGACTCTGAATCCGATAATGAATTCATGGACATCATTGACCAAACTGAACCAGCGAACACTCATCAGACCACTTCCTACTCATTTCTGCTCACTGGATATGATTCAAAATTTCAAACTCCCAAGATGCTATTAAATCAATTTCTAAAATATGTACCTCGTCAAGCTATCTCAAGACTAATACCAACCAGAAACGGCATCATTATACAATCTTCTGACCATCAACTCGCAGCAAAAATCCGTAATAAACACAGCTTCCAGATCTTTGGTCAAACTGCAATACTTACTCGCCTAGAGGATAAACCACTGAAACATCCACCACCCCCACGACGATCACCCATGCTATCTGTTGTGATTCGTGGTGTGGATCCGACGATAACTGACGAGGAGGCAGAAAAAGAGCTACAAGCTGAGGGTCACATACTCACTAAATGTTTACGCATCAAAACAAAGACAGGGATTGCCAGTTATATGATTCGAGTACTCACAAATCATCAAGAGACAATCAACGACTTACTAACCACAGGCGCATACATCTACAAACGACGTTACAGAGTTGAACCATCTCACTCTCCGCCTCCATTACCTGTCCGTTGTGAACGTTGCCAGATCTACAATTCACACCATACTTCTGCTTGTCCTAACAATCCAACCTGTGCCTACTGTACTGGACCACATAACACCAAGGACTGTAGTAATCTTCAACAACCTCCCAAATGTAACACCTGTGGAGAAAAGCACCCTACTTTCAGTTACAAATGTAAAGGCCGCCCAGAACCAAACAATGCTAACCCTGGACTTGTTGTACCTATCCGTCTTCCCGAAAACAAACCTCCGACTACACCCGTTACATCTATGTCACAACCCATCACAGTTGCTCAGTTCCTGACTTTCAACACTTGCACTCCAAAACCTCTACCCCTTCCAACGTCCAGACGTACTACAACACCTACAATTCGCCGCCCGTACTGTTCTCCATACTAACCTCTTCGCCACCTATTCTGGTCCATATGTTCATATTCATACCAACCCACTGGAAACTGAAGTTTGAACTTGACATTGACAGCTCCTCACTTATCATTCACCACATCAATCATCACCATTTTCATCAATGTACTAACAGGGCCGCACCTGTCTTAACATTTAGCCCAGAGTAGCCCCTGGGCGAGAAGATTATCATGCATCTGTCCGTCTTAAATGTCTGTGATCTTGTAGTCCACCTCATGCTCATTTCCTCACCCTACCATTACTGATTTCATAACCTTAAATAATGATTATAAGCAAAGCTTATAATGTCATGATTATCAAAATAAAGGATAATAAAATTTTGTTAAATCTCCTAGACCTCCTTACCTTCCGAAAATTACTCCTTTCATCCTACTCCTCTTACCCGAAATAAAGGGCGTACCCCTTTGAAGGGTGCTAGTCCCCTTAAGGGGCTGGCTATAAAAAAAAATAAAAAATCGAACAGTCAGAGGAAACAGAGGATAGAAATAACCCTCTATATACATATATTACCTAATTTTGGTATTCTACAGCTGTGAAGTAGCGAACTATCCACTGGCTGCTGTTAGCGCCTGGGATATAATTCTTCGTCAGCTCTAGTGAGGTCGCGTTGGTTAGTAGTAGCGCCACTACGTATGTAAGTCGTGGATTGGGGCACACTAATCACTCCAGAGAGCTTACCAACGAGTAACGTAGAAGGAAGGAAGTTGCTCATGCAGGGAGAAATTGTTACTATGTTGAGGATGCGTATCTTCTGCACTATAATGTATAAGTCAGTTGCAGGAAGAAAGGTCTGAACAGAATGCGGACAGTATCCAGTAGCGTCTCCATAAGGTCGTAAGCTGTGAGTGAAGAAAACCATCGCTGTAACCTGTGTAGATCCCATCTAGTGAGGATTTCGAATACCAGAAGACGGTGTTACTTTTTCAGTTCGAGGTTTTGTCTCCTGCTGAACGCAAACCTCTCAAATTAAAAATCATCAGTATCCAACGTCAGAAGGTTGATGGACGTGTGGTTAGCTTTGTGAATTGAGGAAGATAAAACATTGTAAGCGAAGAACAATAATATAAAACTTAGGTCGGATCACATTCAGCATTATCTACATTAGAGAACTTTAAGCGAGTGTTGTATACAAACATAGTGTGAGAACTGCATAAGCATTTACTTCGTTATAATTTAATCTCAGTTGCAAGAAAGATAACTGATAATTACATGTATTTCATATATAGACTAATCTTCATATAATAATCTCAATAATCTTTGGTGCAAGCTAATTATTCAATTAATCTCAACACACAGGGAAAAGTTCAACTCTGTGAATTAAGTACGTCATACAGGGGAAAGCCAAACTGAATTGAAGTGAGTGAAGATTAAGGCGTACGCGTACTGAGAATTCGTACAAAAAAGAAAACCAAACATCGTTACAGTGGAATGAGTATATCTTTTATTACGTTTTTGGCATAGTATAAATACTTGTTAAACGATACTAATATTGGACGATTCAAATCTATCATCTCAAGTATTACAGTGTTGTGGAAAAGTGTATTCTTCTCATCTTGTATTGGAATAAAAACTATTGTCTGGATTCTAGTAGGGTCCTTCCAGCAGAAGTGTTTTTATATAAATCTTATCCTGATAAATACTAGCAAATATCAATCCAGTTCATTCAATCTGCTTTGCTCTCGCAGTGTGCGCTCCTTCTACCGAGACACAGTAACCTTTAAGATTGTGAAACCACAGTCACAAATCATATTACACGGTTACAAATATGGATATGTTCAGACTCTGTATCCATAATTATTAAGCTCAAATATACTGAAAAAGCTAATACACTATAACTTTATTAAAACCACATTGTACAAAATAAAAGTTTGAGTGTTCTAGCAACAGCTGCAACACACTGTTTACCGCCCATACAATTCATTTTATCTTATCTTATCTTATCTGCAACACACTGTTGAGTTTGCCAGATGAAGGTGTTCATACAACACTGAAATCGTTACGCTGTCCTAGCTACGTGTTTTTAACAGACATTTTATGTATATTTTTATCAACGTATCTTTAGTTTAATAAAATCAATAATTATAAACAAAAATTCCTATTAATAAAACTTAACACACAATTGCGGAAATTATACAACTCTATAAATTTTCTTCTTATTATTATTATTATTGTTATTATTATCATTATTATTATTATTATTATTATTATTATTATTATTATTATTATTATTATTATTATTATTATTATTATTATTATTATTTCATGAAACAATAATTTTCTTTTCTTTTTTAATTGGTTTCTTCGATGGTTTTAAAAATCAGCACGAAAGCCATTCCCGCCACAGAAAGTTAGCCTTGAGTTGAAATAAATCAAGAATAGTGCCTAAAATAGTACAAATACATAATTGCTTATAGTAAGTGAATTTTTTCTCTATTAAATTGTCATATGTGAGGGACCTCAATGTTGAGACATCGGTACTCGTATGCCTAAAACCTAAGAGGAATTGATTGGAAATTTTCTGCATTATATTATCAGATATTTCTTTCTTTTTTTAAAAAATGCTCATTGAGACAACAGTAACGGAAGCATCTAATGAAAAATATATATTGGATTTAAGTTTTTATGAAATACACCAAATTAAACACTTTCAACAGTTGCAATGCTTCTATATTTTGCTAGAGTTAAGTTACACGAGATACAATCCAATTTCTTTAATTCTAACCAACAATTCCACCGACAATTCCGCCACCAATGCTGCCAAATCCTCCGTATCCATGTGGGAAACCATATCCAGAAGCTAATCCATAGCCACGGAGACCATAGATTCCTGGGTAATGTCCATGAGAGATTCCATAGCCATAGCTACTTACACCACCTGCAGAGAGATACAGATTAAACTGATTTTCAATTGTTTTAGAAATCACAACTACCTCATCAGACTTACAGGAGACGATTTACTAAACATTAAAGCGAAGTACATTATGATCTTTAGAATGCGTTCTTAATGATTTTAGAACAATGTAATGACTATAAATTATACTTGCATTATTACACAAAACAAAATGATAGGACTTACCGTTACCAATGCCCTGAACAGCCAAGATGACAGTTGCGATGACAAGGAATGCAATCTGTAAAAATAACGCAGGAACAATTATTATTTTAGCAAGACTAGGAACAATTATTTTTCTACACACTTATAACACTCCCCCCAAGAGAAACTGAAATACGACCTTCTGTTAATCTATCTAAAACACTTGGGTAAAAAACGTGACTTTTCTGCATTCATAACTAACCTAATTATTAATTTATTGGATTTTGTTAGATTAAAATTAGAAATAGTATTCCTATTATGAACATTTTGATAATATAACGTTAAAATTCATAAACCTACATGAATGAGAGTTATTAATTTTCATTCAGTTATTTGTTTTCACTTAATGTGCCTACACTGTTAAAAAAAATTGCCAGTTGCCTGGAAAATGTCAGAAAAAATTCTAACAAAGTCAGGAATAGAAAGTTACTAACCAAAATCCAAAACCCTTCATTTTTCATAAATACAAGCAAAGAATACTTAATTTTTTTCTATATTGTATGGGTTTACAATATGAATCTCAATAATAGTCGCAATGTGAAGCTACATGATAGTAGAGAAACATTTAAATTATTCTTTGCCAGGATATTTTTTTGGAAACTGAAAGGTTTATGATTTTTGTTAGTTACGTTCCATTCCTGAATTTGTTAGAAATTTTACTGACTTTCTCCAAGTAACTGGTGAAAATTTTTAACAATGTAGGACAAAGAGCTTTTAAGTACTAAACTTCACAACAGAGGAGACCTATATATAAAGGGCAGTTCTAACTTTAAAATACGTATTATTTGTTCGCAATTTATGCCAAGCGAACTATCAGTATTTATTTCACTTGTCAGTAAATAAAATATTAACCAATACTAGAGAGGAAATGTGGTATTATGGCACAGACTCCCAGTCGTTCGTAATGACAATCATTTGTGGTATTTGTAAAATTAACTGTTGAATTGTTTAACCGTGTTCTAGCCTACATGAAGCAATCATTATATTATGACTTCTATGTTTGTTTTCGATCCACTGAACTCAAAATTGCAAGTTTTTTCTCGGATCAGCCAACACACATGCGTAAAACGATATGTAGAATATTCTCTACCTTGGCTATTTTGAAATAAAAATGTAGTACTCTCTTTGCAATATTTAAATATATTTGGAGATACATTTTCTGTAGTTATTAAATTGTCGTTGGTATTTCAACCGATTGTAACATTGTAAAAATAGTATACTTCATTCTGAATTCTTGTTCACAACTCGAAAAGATTTTTGTTTACAAGATGTTTAAATATATACAATATGAATATTTTGCAGGATTACAGGAGGCTTGGAGCCCGAGTCAACTTAATATGAAGTATAGCAATGAGTCAACCGAATAGTCACCTTCATACATAAGCTCATATGTGCTGTTACCGCCCATAAAATACATTTTATCTTATATAATAAGCTCGTGTCTCCTGTCTTTTGCATCATACGACTGTTTGTAATGTATTATAAAATCAAAATGAGAGAACGTAAGATGTGCTTACTTAAGTTGTTTTTATTTTTTATTTCCCGGAGTGTGAGGTCCTGTGTGCGAGAGCACACGCCGCTGATACATAGCAGCGACACTGTGCGTCTTCTTTTGAGTAGCATCATCTTGAGTTTTGGAATTGAAGTAACAATTTGGATTTTGAAATTCTAGACTTTTGACTTTAGAGCAAAACACAGAACTTTTGGGAATCCGAACATTTGAAGTTAAACAAGAATTGAATGATTTCTTGATATGTTAGCAATCTGGGTAATCCATTTTAGTTTTCCGAAATTTAAAATAAGAATTGATTTCCAAATTGAAGTCATTGATCTTTCAGAACGACATTGTTACGACATTTCACGAGAATTGGACTGATAGTAAATACGTAGTATGTTCTCGGAATCGGAATACTGATAACAGTCATGAGTAAGTTGAACACTATAACCTGCTAAAAGTTTAAAAAATGTTACATAATTATTACTTACAATAATATAATCAACTGATGATAACTGTACTGTCAAATTTAATTAAAATATTGTGTAATATACAAGTGTTCATATGTGCGTTATCTACTAATCTCAATAGAATTAAAATCTTCATCCGTGCAAGTTATACACTAACTATAGATTTCTGATTCCAAACAGGAATCAATCTCACTCATCTTAATACCAGGTTAAATAAATGCAATGAATTTCTGATTATTGATTTTAACGCAACTTGTCATCACACAGGATACACCTGAGCCAAAAATAATTTTACGAAATACTGTTTTATCTAAATGAGGTCTAGTTATTAAATTTGAGTTATAAAACAATTTGTGAGGTTCAATTATAAGTAAATTGAAATCCGCCGTCTTTCATTGTACGATTCAAAAAATCTCACTTACTACGCATTTTTGTTAAAACAGGATTTTCCTCTTGCAAATTCGATTATATTTAAATAATTGAGAAGTATTATTATTATGAAATGGCTTCCGGTAGGAAACAAGTAAGATTACGTACGTGGTGAAGTGTGCCTAGATACAATCCCTAATACGCATTGAGACATCATGATATTTAACTGATTAGAAACCGACTAAATAATAACTTTATATTATATCCGTGAGGAAAAATGAATAAAGTAGCGGCTCTTATATTTAGATTAGCAGAAAGTTTAGTTTTAGAACTGTTTTACACTGTTTACTGGCTACCCTGATATTATGCATAAAATAACTGCTGTCAACTTACCTCAGAGTGGAAGGCCATTATTCATGATAACTTTACAATCATTCAGAGCTTCTTTATACTACGTGTGGAAGTTACATTGTAAGAGAAACTACGGAAAGAAATTCTAAATGCACGAATGAAAACGAATTTATAGGCATGGATTTAATTGACCATTTGACTTACGTTCGTAATTTTGCGAGGAAGAAAAGAAGCAAAGGAAGAGAATAGAAATATAGTATCCGAAGAACTCTTTTTTCTAGAGAAAATCTTTTTTGTAGGCCTATAGAGGTCGATTTTCTTTAAGGAGTTCCGCCAAGGTTTTTCAGTTTTGGGGGATGTAAGTAAAAATTGTTGTAAGTAGAGATTTTGCAGGGTTTCTATCAACTTTTTTTCGAAATTTTGGGGGGTTGACACCCCTACCTGTGGGTTTGGCATAATTACTTGTTTGTTTTATATTACAATGGCACATTATATTTAGTTTTATAAGCACCGAGGTCACAATAGCAATATTGAATTTCTAAGTTCTCAATTTCACATTCGTCTTGTATTTGAATTTTGTTTTGAACTTGTAAGTACTCTTAACCTTGTATATAATTGTAATAACTATATGGTCAATAGATGGACGCTGAAATTCCTATATAAAACATCAAATAATTTATTACCAGTGATTTTATTTTTAAGTAATTTTCATTTAGTTCTCCGAAGAACATTATTGGGTAATATTTTGTATACATTTGAAACTATTATGTAAGTATTTGTTCCGTATTAAGCATGTTACATTAAAGAGTCCTGGAAGAGTATCATGAAACTAGGCCTTATAAAAGTGGCCCTCGGGGATTGAGGAATTGAATATACCTATTCCTTTCTATAAGAATATACCTATAAATGAATTCCTTTCTTAAATTTGCAGTTCTTGTAAATCTGTAGTATAATAGTTTTCCTTGTTTGGTACAGCATGGCTGTTTCCCCTAATATCACTTGACTTGAGAATGCTTTAAAGCACGTGAACGTATGAGAAGATAAACACTTCCTAAGCAGCATGTTTTATGTTCATTAATTTCAATTCCCTCAACTCTATGGAGAATATTATTAACCGCTCCATAATTACCTAATGAGAGATTATGATCTAAATTAACTGCATTTCTTAAAGACGCAATAAAATAAACATGTTCTAAGTTGAACATGATTAAGTCTCAGCACAAAATGTGAAAGTTAAAACTATAGCTTTAAACTCAAGGTATGTACTTGTAAAACAGTTCCTCTTTTTTGGGGGTAAATCCCGTTGGAAAATCGTGCACAGAATTCTAAAGGACTGTGGATGTTTAAACTGTCCATTTCTAGTAACTAAAACAAGTGAAACATTGAAAGAACTAAATTAAATATTACAGAATAATGTCCCAATACTGTCTGCACACAATCCTGAGTTTACTATTAATATTTTGTTAAAACTAATTGTACTTATTATTGAAGGACGAAACGAACTTTGGTCTGTGAAACTTAACTTCTGTTTTCCTCTACTGAAATTTGAATAATTGACGTAAAACAAAAAGCACGGGAAAACCCACTTGGATTTAGTCTTAAAAGTAAATACATTTGTGGTTCCTTTTGACAATTATTCGTGATCTATTAAGTGCACGATCAGTTATTACAATCAGCGCCCTTTCTAATTCACACTCAAATCTAAGCATAAAAGTCGTTCAAGTATTATATAAAAATTCAAGAAGAGGGTTTAATTTAAGCTTTGCTTATTTTATCTGACAATGGAGAGGGGAATCAGAACACTGCTTACATAAAATTCGCTTACAAACAGAGTGTAAATTTAAAGATTGAAACAGTCATTTGGTCCACGAAATAACGATAATAGCCCTCCATAACAAGAGGAGGCCAGCGCCTTTGTCTATGTTACCATATAGTCATTCGCGTGTTGATACTGATGGCTAGCCTGGAAAACCTCAGTCAACGTTGCCGGGGTTGTAGAATATGTGTACAACCCTTTACTCTCCAGAAGATTTGAAACCGGGGTGGTGCAAGATTTCTTCCCTTTCCATTGCCAATAAAATCAAAAGAAGAGAAGCCGCTTTTTACAAAGAAGCTGCCTTTGATTAAAGAATATCAAATTAACAAGAAAAAATACACAATAGTGGGATACACTTATCCTAGGATATCTGTACCCCCAAAATATTCTGGGAATCATCAAAGAAAATCAAGCCGCTTTCAATATATTCTATTACAAAATGTAAAATTAATAAAAATAAAGCATCCAATTGGGAGGTACACACCCGGCAGCAGGACCCGAATCTCTCAGCCTTATCATCGCCGTTCGCAAACTTTGGAACAGCGCTGGAAAGGTTAGCAGGTTACAGTTTTCATGATGGCCGTGCTGACTGAGGATTTCCAGGCATTTCTTCAGTATCACCAGGGGTACCTTGACTAAGACTTTGGCCGCTGCCTTATTTGTTCTGGATGGGCGCTCGCGGTAGTTTCTCAATCTTTTGAACATAGCCTTAACTGCCTATATGACACATAAATGTAAATTAGGTTTATTTAAAACTTACAGAAACTGAAATCACAGGTAATAGGTAAAGAGAGGATGGGAGGAGAGACAGACAGACAAATGGCGGGCGCATACTTTGATGCATATCCTATTCATTATTAGAGGATGTACGATAATAATAATAATAACAGTAATAAGCATTATTATTATTATTATTATTCCCACTGGAAAACAATCTAACAATTTACTATTTTAAATGTTGAGAATTAAACACATGCCAGCTTTACCCAGCTTCACTGGCCCGGTTGTCACGATTACTGGCTTTCGATAAGAATTAGGTTCGAAACCCATACACGCCGGCTATCTGACAGGTTTTGTAGCGTTTTTCTCTGTCACAAAAATCAGATGGCACGATGGTACCTTAAATATAGATCCTAGCCGCAACCTTGGCCACCCCTATTTCGGCAGAAATAAAAGGAAGGGGTCATGTGCCAAAATACGTAGTAATTAACCAGAAATTTTATACTCTATAAAACTCTAACATGATGGATTTTAGAATAAAAAAAGTTACGTTTTCCGGCGCAGCGAAAGAATAGGAAAAACCTCAGGTTCCTGAAGCAACGCAAAAGTAAGCCTAGCTTGTTTGTAAAAAAAAATCTTCTAGAAGACTTCGAGTTTTCGAACATTGCTATAAAAACAAGAACTAAATTTTATTATATGTTAGTACTACCACGCCTCGTAATTAAACTCCTCTTTGCATCTATGACATTTTTCTCCATACCAGTTAGGCATTTCTTGGGAAGGATCTGCCCCAGGTTTCAATTTCTTCTTATTTTTTTATTATTACTCTAAAAGCTCATTTTTAATTCCCTTCTGTAGTCATGAGGAAGGAAATGAATGGTGTAAACCTGTACATTTTTTACTTTAAATTTGTCTATTCTTTTACACTTTACAGACCTTTCTCTTTGTGCTCCTTTGTCCTTAGAAAAATAATAAAATATTACCTGTGGGTTGTTTCGACCCATGCATTTAGACTTTGAAACGGCAAAGTTGTTGTACTTACTTATTGTTTAAAAATAACGGGATCACAAAGAAAATACCACAGTTATTATTTATTCCTTTCACAAATATTTTAAATAGCATTCTACACAAGAACTAAAATAGTAGAACTTCATTAGGTTACGTTAATAGCACACGCGCTACCATATCCTGACAGATCACTCAATCTTCGGGGTCTTACAGTGACGTCATGGTAAGCTCCACATAGATGGCGCCATCAGCTATACATCCATGAATGGCATACTTGATAAATTCAAGATACCTTGTAGGTACTCATTGATTATAGTGGCTCAGAAACCACCTTATATTATACGTTCAATCATTAAAACGCCATCTACGTATATTCGATGGAAGCAAAAAAAAAACAACAAAAAAACACCAGTTCAACCTGGCCAGGAAACTTTCAGTCATAAACCTGTTTCCGCATAAAAAAATTAATCATGATCTGTTGTGTTATACAAAAATATAAAGAAACGACAAGAACCATTATCAACATGCACGGCAGTGCATGATCCAAGTTCTTCACGTCAGAAAACGTCAGCACTGCCAGAAGCATGTTATACAGGAACAAGAGTTTATGGCAAAATCGACGATTTCGGGGCCCCGTAAGAAAAAAGATGTTAAAGATAGGAATATGAGCTTTTGCCGTTAAGGAGATATGGTAAATATGTGCAGATGTACAAAATTTCATATTCGTATTTCAAACTATGTTCTAGTTGTGGACCCCTGAAATTGCACATTTTAGGCTAACTGACTCACTCACTCACTCACTCACTGACTGACTGACTCACTCATCATATTGTTTAGGGTGTTTGGAGTAAGCTAGAAACATGAAATTTGGTATGAAGGTAGAGGATGATAAGTAGATAAAGGAAAAATTCCGACATTTTGAAAAGGTCGCCATCTTGGATTCAAAATGGCCGCCAAACCTAAAATTTCAAAGAATACACAGCCTAAACGACTAAAGATAGAACAGTGAAATTTGGTATGAAACTACATCATTGATAGCAAATTAAGAAAACTTTTTAAAAATTTGAAAAAGTCGCCATTTTGGATTCAAAATGGCCGCCAACCCTAAACTTTTAAAGAATACACAGCCTAAACGGCTGCCGCTAGAATAATGAAATTTAGTTTGACAGTACAACATTATTAGTAGATTATGAAAATATTACAAAATATCTCTAAAGACGCCATCTTGGATCCAAAATGGCGGGCGTCATAAATCCATTTTCCAACTGCTTGAGCCAGAGATACGAAATTTGGCATAATGATGTATTATCAAGAGTAGTTTAGGAAAACATAACAACGTTTTAAAAAATTCACCATCTTTGATTCAAAATGGCAGCTGAAATACCATTTTTCACATCGTTCGAGATAGAGAAATGAAATTTGGTATGACAGTGTATCATCACGAGTATGTCACGAAAATATAAGAAAACGTTAAAAATGTGTCCATCTTTTATCCAAAATGCCCGCCTAAGCCCCACTTTATAACGACTGAAGCT
>JAGDQP010011493.1:2166-25585 GCA_022664845.1 Lepisma saccharinum
GAGAGAGAGAGAGAGAGAGAGAGAGAGAGAGAGAGAGAGAGAGAGAGGGAAAGACAGAATGATATTGTGTAGCTCAACATTCCTGGTAAACAGCAAATGTTTTCGAAGCCTCAAATGGCTATGAATCTCTTTGCATTTTCTCTATGGTCATAGGAAGAGAGAGAGGGAGTTGGAAACAATCAGAGTTATAGAGAAGAAAATACGTACTTTTTAAAAGCAAGGTGTACAACAAATTTAAAACTCACCTGGAAAGAGGTAGTGCAGAGATTGGAATCTATTTTATTTCCTTTCTGTGTGAGTGACTGCGTGTGGGTGCGTGTGTGTGCACTCACTCACCAAAATTCACAGACTAAACAAACCAACCATCAAACAAGACAATAATAATTAAAAAAGGATTTTAAAAAATACGCTTTTTTAAGATCGACTAAAAAGTAAAAAAAATAAAAATAAATAAATTGAGTTAATCTTATGAATCGGAAAATAAAAGCGTGGGTGTTCTTAGATATTATGATTTTATAATATGGTAAGCAAGAGCACCCACGCTTTTATTTTCCGATTCATAAGATTAATTCAATTTATTATTTTTTTTTACTTTTAGTCCATCTTAAAAAAGCGTGTTTTTTTTAAAAAAAAATCCTCTTTTAAATATTATGTATAATAGATGAATATTAAACTCCCTGCGAGATAGGCAACCAAAACTTCACAAAATAGTTGCGGCATTGCATGCATTTAAGGATAATTTCGAAGTATTTTAATTAGTTAATTAATTACAGTTAACTGGATTATTTTGTCGTATATCTAATGATTGAATGTTATATTGTGATGGGAAGCAAGCAAGTTTACAAAATTTCAAAGAAATCGGAAGATAGGAAGTGAGTTCAAAATCGATTGCAAAATTTGTACTAAACAGACACACAAGAAAGCGAGATAGACAAGAAAGCGAGTTAATAAAAACGTGTTAAAAACAAGAGGCTTTTGTTCTCTTATGCAAAAAGTAGCCGTCAGACCTGGTGACGTAGTTTCTTGAGGAGCTTACAAGGGGAGGGAAAATCGACAAGTGTGTTTGTGGCTGCCAGTTCCTCTTTATCTTTTGTTATGAAAAATAATACTCCTGTAATGTTATCAAGTCGATGATGTGGGCTCGATTTAGCCTTGAAATGAGGCACGTGACATTCCGATCTTCGTACCTCTCAGAAGCCTGGTCGAATTCTGTATCCGAATTATTCGTAATTTCAGGAAGAAAGGGGTTAATATTTAATGAAACTGACAATTGTTTTCAAAGAAATAGTTTATTAACAAAATATTTCATCAATATTAAAAATCACAAAAATATGAAAAGTTTTCATGAGTATAATTTAACCAAATTCAGTTGTTTCGTAGCACACCATTGTTAAATATTCTTACATTTTTTAAAGCAAATTTTACGATTTACTATATTTCACTATTGTTAAATATTAAGAAAACAATTGAAAATTGGCAAACTGCAACCATTCTGCTAAAAATTCTGGCTTTAATTTTTCTAGATACGAAATCAATGTTTATGGAAATCTGGACAACTGAGATATTTTAATTTGTAGGGCAAGGTAAGTTATTTTCGCAGATTTTTTTTTTCTTGAAGAAAATATAATACTTTATTTATTGCACAGATCTTGCCGCGAAGGTCTCAACAGTAGCATATTTTGAAGCGAACATGGGATGTTTATCTTCTGTGTCAAATGTAGAACACTATCCCACTAGGCCGGCCTGGTGGCCGAGCGGTCTGCGGTGGTAGGCCATGGACCCGAAGGTTCCGGGTTCGAGTTCCGGTAGGGGCATGGGTGTGGATTTTAACAGCTAAAGGGGAATAGTGACGGGCCGAAGTCCAAAATTACAAGACTGGCCCATATAAAAATAAAGTTTTACCAATCCTACTAGGGTTCCTAGCAATGAACCTTATAACCTAATATTCCAAAATTGCATATACGGCCAATTTATCGTACTTTACCCTACATACACATTATGTCCTTCTACTTCAGACGAAGAATTTCAGCAACACTCTACTACAACTACAGAGAATATTCTTTTTAGTATTTGAGGAAAACCCAGGAATAGTAGACATTTTTAACTTGATCACTACAAAAAATAGGACATTTCAAGATATCTTAAGCAGGAAGCAGGACATGATGACAAGATAAAAGAACCGAGGGCATGTATTGCAAGTGGAAACACTGTATTAAGCACTGTACTCGATTAAGAACTAGGAAGGCGCTATGAAAGATCAAGGCAAGAGCGTCATGTTCTACACATAAGATTTCGTAGTTTTGATTGAGTTCTTTGTTTATTTTTTTTCCTGTTCGAAGAAGCGTGAATACAACTCGCTTTGGTAAAATGTAATACCAAATTGTTCCGCATGGTGGCAGCAAGTGCACTGGCGACGAGTGCCATCTCTGGGAATTCTAATGAAAGATTTCTCATGAAACTCTTCTTGGGGTTACGCAGGGAAGAATTACCTATACTTTTCTGTAAAATAAATACGATAAACAAAACTGTAGAAGCTATGATTAAATAAACTTTTCAATAATTATTACTAATTTTACTATTTTGTTCTTTTTCTTCTAAGCATTAAGTGAAAACAGGATTTAAAAAGTATGCAAAATTTGCGCTCCACGGCCAACAATCATAAGATTTGGAGTCACACACCAGGTGCCCAATTTTTGCCACCAATTCTTTGCTGTAAATTCTCAACTTTGCTGGTATCAAGGAAGTGCTTGCTACCGTTCTATACTTTATCTTGGTGCCGCGAGTGCATTATTTTCAACGCATTTTCGGCACGTCATCATACATACTGCAGCTTCTTCAAACGTAAAGAGAACTGTTTCACTATTTTTTATTTATTTGAATGCAAATTCATCCTAGTTCTTGGTTAATTTCAATGTGATGGTACATTATTATGTAACATGCTTGTAATTTAGGTTTAACATGAATAAAGCATAATATAAAGGGTGTCGGGAGAAAACAAGGAATGTCAAGAAACAGCTGTATTGAGAAAATCAAGTTTTAATTCCTTCATTCATTAATGTTTCAACTGCTCAACAATCGAGGCGTATGCACGAACAAACGTCATGTTACATTTCACGCGTATTGAGGAAAACGGCAAGGAAGTTGAATCTTGTCCGCAGTGCGGAGTAAGGCGATATGATGTAACATAGACCTTTGTTCCATAATGTTTAAACAAGTGCTCGCTCACGGCAAGTGTATATAACACAGACTTTCGTTCCACAGTTTTTGTAGTGCATTTATCTCCAGAAATTTCTGAATATCGAGGCCATTTGTTGCAATAGGTTCAAACCAAGTGCAAATACATATCAAGGACACATCAGACACATTTGTTTCGTAAATACCTTCAGTTACACTAGAATGACACATAGACGTTTATTCGTGTACACGCCTCAAACACGTAATTGTGTCCTGTGGTCACTAATGAGCGTTCTCGCTTCGTTGTTTGACAGTTTCGTAATTTCAATTTTCCCAATAGAATGAGCAATACAGCACAACATCGACAGAAGTTGATGTCCCCCGATAACCTTCATATATTATATCAGGCCAGCAGTGATTTTTGTGAGAAAAAGTCATCATCATCACACCAACAGCTAATTTGATAATTTAGAAAACTTTTATTTGAAATGAGGAGAAGGGTTCCGCAATAATATAAAAGTTGTAAATGAAAAGTAATTATTTCAATTTGTGAAGTATTGGTTTATTTGTTTTGAAATAATTTATTTTACTCTTCAGTTTCAGCCGATTTCTTGAAGTCCCTTCGTATATATCTAAAGCTTAATTCTATTTGAAGTTGGCCAAAATTAACTCATTATTTTCCTGATGATATTCTTGAAGGCGGGTAAGGCTTCCATTTTTATGTGGCGTTCAGTTGTCTATCTCACAGGAATTTTAATCCACAGTAATACATAAGAAAAGTGTCAAAAGTTTGTACTCAGTCGGATTTCTTTTTCTTTGAGTAACCTTCGAATATATAGACCGATTTGAATATCATTTACTGTATCTTAGAGTGAATGTTATTATCTCTAGGTTACAAAAGTAAACTCAAATCGCCATTCTCCATTCTAAAGTTATTCGGAGAAGATAGTTTATGACTTGATACAAATTTTTGTCGCTGACTGTACTCGGAGGAAGTCGAAAAAGAATTTTAATTAAAATTTATTTCACCACATTAATTTTTGTCTAAACAATCTTCTAATCTAAACGTTCTAAGTATCACTTCCGGTAATATCTGTTATTACAGAGATTGTCAATCTCAAGCGCATAGATTCAATAATCTAGTTCAAAATGGGTGACAAAAAAACTAACTGAAACCGAAGTAGAAAGTATCAGGTACACCTAACGTCACTGTGGTCTTCTAATGCTATTATTCACTGTTCCTTCGGTTTCTTACAATAGGAGGCACGAAGGGTTCAATGTGAATATTCTGTAGTTCATTTCCTAATAACCTTGTATTGTTTTGTGACCGGTGGATATTGGAGTAACATATAACCCTCAAGAATCTTTCATTATATTCCCAGTAAAAAGAAACTTCGAGAAATGAATAAGATGATCTTTGGAAAGCAATCGAAACTTTCCTCTTGACTTCAGTTCAAGTTCTTAAATTGACACCTTCATTACAACTCTATGGCTTTCTTATTAAAGACTTTTATATCCTTGAATAAAATACTTGAAGAGAAATTTCATTACAGGCGTGATTCTCTAGGTTAAAAATAACATTTCAGTCTTGCCTGCAGTGAAGAGACATGGATTGTCTCAGTGTTTAATACAGCTAATAGGTAACATTCATCTTTACTTTTGCCGCGAACGTAAGCTCAGTATACATGTATTCACATATTGTACAACTTCATAATAAGTCTTTCTTAGGGTAACTGAGATAAGCAATCCTAACACCACTATTACTCATTGTTAAAAGAAAACACAAATATATTGTAGAAAACGGCTGGCTTTACATTAAAATTACTGCCACACGGGCGCCAGTAATATTGCTGTGAAACTAACAGAGATTTCAGCATAAAAAATATTTATGGTGATTAGATCGTAAATGCTAAAATATTGGCGTAAAACTAACGACGGTTGCAAGGTAAAATTACATTTACGTTTATTGGAAGGTTAATGCAAAGATATTGCTGCAAAATAAACAGAAATTTCACTATAACATGTATTTAGGGTGATTACCTCATTAATGCAACAATATTGCCGTACAACAAACGCAGATTTCAACATACATTTATTTAAGGTGATTACATTGTTAATGTAACGGTCTCTGCTAGTTATATTGTAATATAACTGGCGCCCGTTAATTACACTCAAAAACTCATGCATATTATACTTTGAAGCTGTATGATATTCGTAATTCTATCCATTGCTTGATTAATCTTCGAGATAGTACCAAGAATTGAACTTATCTTCACAATAAATAAAATAGAATCTAGAACAATTTCTGTAATAAATTATAGATTTTAGAACTATTCATAGTTTCTTTTTACAAAGTTTTTAGATGACACTTTCTGAAATTTTGTTGTGCCACGGATTTCGTTTCGAAGGTGGCAAAGATGTCCTTATTTGTAGGCCAAATTGTAGGTGGTAACGTACAAAACGCGACAGGTGCGCCTAATAATACAAGTATATTTCTAAATTGAGGCTAATCACTTTTCTGGTTTTTTGCTAGGAGATAATTTAAATTGTTTTATACTAAGTAAGCCAAATGGTATTCTATACTGTTTCACAGATTTGTTTTTTAAAGAAAAATATAATAAAAAGTGAACAGATGGGGATTCGTCTGAACGTTATGTATATGCGAGCTTTCGTGCAGTGAATTTTGTGGATTTGGGTGATGTGTTTCGAGAAGTCTAAAAATAAAATAACACTCGGTAATGATGTTAATATATATTGAAATTTAAAAAAGTTTAATTACATATTGTAATGGGATATGGATCATTAGGTCAGTATGTTGACTACAGAGTAAACAAACAATAAACGTTTCATAAAGCTGACTAAGCATCCATAAGAAGCAGACGACACCAACACCAAGCGGCAAGAGTTGGAAGTACTAACATTACGCCCACAAAAAGGGATATAAAAGGCCAGTCAATCACCTTAGAAGTCATCACTTCTTCGCTCCGAAAAGTGGTCACCTCTACCTACGTGGCTTGGACTGGAGTCAGGACTCTCTCCTCACCCCCAACTTAAGTTGGTATACCTTTACCTGCTAACTCGGACTGGAGTTAGTATCCTTTCTATGAACGATCTTCTTTCCTAAAGACCTAAGTTAAAGTAACATTGCAAAGAGGTGAACCACTAGTTTATTCATTGCAGAGCCCATGTTCGGGACGCTCTTATCATCAACTGTATAGTAAATTGTATATTATATAATATTGGAACTTAATATAATAATAAACTGGTGTCGGTAAAAACGTCTAAATGTGTTTGCTCTATTTGTTCATTAAATAACCACTATAATAAACGATCTTCGGTCATAAGGACTCTACCTGAATTTATATCCTATATTGTAAAGACAGTGCTATCACGTCATGTACGATCCTGTTGCTACGTTACAAAGTAACAACCACAACAATCACCATTACGTGGATCGCCAGAATATTAGCAACACCAAAAGAACATTACGATATGTATGCATACTCTGCTTCTCTCGATCTCTGCCCTCTCTCTCTCTCTCTCTCTCTCTCTCTCTCTCTATATATATATATATATATATATATATATATATGAACAAATTTGTAAGCACGAAATGAACTTTTCCCAATTAAGCATTAACGTTAGATGTGAATAAGTTATTGTAAATGGAAATATTTTTTCCTCTAACGAATATATCTATATATGAGTTTATCATCGTTAGATTCGAATACTTACCGAATTTCAACATGTAACCAAAATATAGCATTTTCTTCTTAACTTCAAAAAACTAAATTTTGTCGTGGTTTAGAAGGGCACTGGACCACTGTGGGCCAGCTGTTTGACTTCAGCCCTTCGGAGCTTCGTGTCAGGGAGTTTTTTTTAAGAACTAAGACGCATTTAACCTGTCCGAAAATATACTAGATCTAATTATATATTGACCACTAGCGATGATTAAGGGGTGGGGGCGAAGAGCAGTTGCCTCCCAGTTCTTACCGTCGCACTATATACTGTACTCTTAATACTAAATCAATAATGGTAAAATTTTGTTCCCCTAGCCATCTCCCAAGCTCTACACTGTAAAAAAATTTCGTAGGAAAATTTACAACATTCGGTGGCAATCTGTTTGCCACCAATTTTTTTACAGTGCAGCACCCACTCGATGCCACTGGACATACTACAAGACACATAAATTGATATATTTCTTATCCATAGACCTAGTTGACTGCTTAGTCTTCTTGGACAATTTCTCAGTCACATACTCGATTGGAATCTTCGTCCTTTTTTTATTTACCTTCTGTTCTAACACTTCAAGTAGAGTTTGTTGCTGCTTCATTATTAGCCAAAATCTTCTCATATCAGCGCACACAAACAAATTCAAACAATATATGATTTCTGGAAAATTAAACGAGAATGCACTATCTATTCGCTATTACAGTAGCGAATCCAGGTTCAACATTTGTGTGTGTGTGTGTGTAGGGGGAGGAAGGGGCGCACAAGGTTGAAAATGCCGAGATTTATTTACTTATTTATTTATTTATTTTATTTACTTTAAAACTCTGGGATAAGTTTTATTTTACTTTTGAAATACAAAAAAACTCAACATTCTGTTGGAGGGGGAGTGATCCCCCTTGGCTCCGCCTTTCCGCTATTGTTTCATCTTGCTTAACTAACTTCTGCACAGAACAATTCCATCCTCTAGTGGTGTAAATCTAAAATTGTGTTAACAGTTCTGTAACCAGCATTTGGCGAAGATTTCTTAAAATATCTTTTCGCATTTACCTAAAAAAAAGTTCCCTCTTCTACACTCTGTTTTCATTATGAATTGCTTTTGCTTAACAATGCTGTATCGGCGAACCCAAAGAAATTGCTATTGCGGCGAGCGAAGAAATAAATAAATATTCGTCAAAGACTTCTGAAATTGTTTTTAAGAAAAGGAGAAATTTGAAGCTACTTCTGTTATAAAGAAATATATTTAAGTTGAAATAAAGGTGTATCCGAATGAGAGTAGAAAATAGTTTTTTCAGGAAGGGGGTACAAGGCAGTGGCGGAGAATTATCAAATTAGAGGCTATAGACATCAATGAACTACTAAAAATTTGTGTGCCCCAAGAATTTAATATTTCCAAAGAAAAAACATATGGAGGGAAATTGTTCCCTTTCCTCCTTAAACGCCGCTCATGATACCAGAGATGGTGTTAGTCAAAGATAAGTGACATACTACCCGCCGTGACCCACTACCTGCTAGGGCTTTCTTACCTCATGACCTACCTGAATTCAATCTTCAAGCATCATTGACTGTGACCCTTGACACACCATAACTAATTCGGCCCTCAATCCACTGGAAGACTCTTTTGGCCCATGACAAATGACCTCAGGGCTCAGATATCCCATTTTCTTCTCCATCCAGAGACCACAGGTTCTAGCTTAGAATGTCACTTAAGAGAACTTATCCAGGGTGACACACTATCCGCCGTGACCAGAGATGGAGTGATCAGGAGACGTGGGTCAAATAATTTTTTCTAACTGAAGTTTTAAGCTAGACTTTATGGTCTGTGTATGGAAAGAAAATGGGACTTGAGGACACCGTTTGTTATGGGCCGAAAGACACTTTCAGTGGGTTGAGGGTCCAACTGGTGATAGTAGATGGTGGGTCGTGGGTCAAGCTGGTGGTCACATTATGCATGGTGGTTGAAGATTGAATTACGGTAGGTCGTGGTTTAAGAAAGCTCTAGGAGGTGGTGGGTCATAGTGAGTCGTGGGTCATTGTAAGATATGGATCAACTATTCTTTAACCCACGCCATCTCTGCATGATACAAGGTATAGTAGCCTACTACCGAAATCCTTCAAATGGTACTCCTGTTTCTCCCGTCCTTTACTGCGAACCTGTTGTAGTGTGTGCATGGGCG
Source organism: Lepisma saccharinum (assembly GCA_022664845.1). Taxonomy (NCBI): domain Eukaryota; kingdom Metazoa; phylum Arthropoda; class Insecta; order Zygentoma; family Lepismatidae; genus Lepisma; species Lepisma saccharinum. Next base: position 11,247 of record JAGDQP010011493.1, read on the forward strand.
ATGTTTGAGTTTGTCTCCGGGGGGACACCTTCCGGGGGTTCTCCCGCGGGAAACTTTTTAGAAGGTAACATAAAACTCGTCTTTGAGCATTTTTTAATATATTTTAGCAAAATTTATTTTTCTTTAGAAAGTTGGGAGTAAATCCCATGCCTCCCCGTAACTCAGCCCATGAGAGTGTAGTTCGCTGTTAAAACTAAGCTTTGTTTAACCCAATTGTTTTAAGCTAGTGATGTAACTGACAAACATATCATAGAGAGAACATTATCAGAAATACACATTCACAACCAAAGGTCGTAATTGTAACCCCCGCGGTGCGGGGGGCATCCTTTTTGGGGCTCCCTTTCCTCTAAGGTTAATGTGCTAAGATTGGACTGGGGCCCCCTTACTCTGATATTGAGGGGGCCTCATATTCTGCTTTTTCAAGGGAGGCAAACTTTTCCCCACGCCACTGGTACGACCACAGGATTTTTTTCAGGAAAGGGGACAAAAGATGCACAAACTAACATTTCTTGTAACCCTTATAAAAAATAAAGGATTAAAATTGGGAAACAAAAGTATCGACAACTCCATGAAAAATTAGCTGCATTAAAATGTGTGTAACACAAAAGCACTTGTGTGAACAGGAACGCCACTAACTTCCCACAGTTGGGGGGGGGGGGACACAAGAGGGGCATAATATTGGGTTGGGGAAAATTCAAACATAATTCAAACTCTGTAATAATAATACAAAATATGACATGTCATCTACAATTTCTGAAGGACACAAGAAGGGGACCGAGGGAAAATTTAGGGGACACATTCCCTTTGGCACCGTCCCTGGTAACAGTCTATACAATTTTACAATTTCAAAAATCCAGGTGGGGCAAGGCAATGAATGCCCTCTTCCCTCTTTCCCATTGCTGGCGTCCATGGATAGTATCCATTGGGCTGGATACACATTTGATTGGTAGCTATACAAATTGAACTAGTATTTACTTGTTTCCACCGTTTCGGTCTGCAAATCTGTTCTTTCTTCATCTTTCTTTCTTGTAAATTTTAATAACTCAAACAATGCTTGCTGTCGCTTCATCACCGTCTAAACTAAACTCACTCAAATCAAAATAAGAAATGTTGAGAACTTGAATGAGGACTGAATATTCCCAGGCAGTTAACTTCTACCCACTGTTCCAGGCAGATTGGCAAAAGTTTATGCGCTACAATCAAAATAAGTTTACTCTAGTGGATTAAATGTGAACGACTGAGCTATTTCCTTTTCTCGTCTCTGTATTGGTGAGAATAATAAAACATTTTTATAATATATATATATATGTATATTTTTTTAATAGTAGACTATGTTTTTCCTTTGGCTTCTTTGTGCTTAACAATGCTATGAGGGATCAAAGAAACCGCACTCTTGACTTATGAGAAAAATGAGACGGTAATAAACATTGGTTGAAAAAAAATACATTTTTCAAACGCTCTCAACTATATATAATTACTAAAACAATTTTTTACAATGAATGAAAAGATGTATAACGAAAATTCAAAGCTGTTTTAGCGTTAAGTGCTGAGGCTTAGAAGTAACATGTAGTCTATGTTTGCCCCCTCTTGCCCCCCGCACAATCGGTGTTTGACCAGAGTTGGGGGGCAATGCTCCTCTGTGGTTGCGCCACTGAGTTAGGCATACACAGATGCTACTTTCAGTCGGTGGCTCCGTGCGATTGGTAAGGTGGTATGGTTGTACTCATATGAGCTAAACGAGTTAACTACTAACAAGAATCGCCGTCTGGAAGTGTGCAGTTTTCTGCGTGTAAGGAATAAGTGGGAAGGTTTCCTGCATCGGATTGTTACTTCCGATGCAAAATGGATCTGCTATAACAGACGTAAACAGCCAGGACAATGGATGGATCGTGATCAACGTCCAGGGCGGTTTCCAAAACCACCTCTCCACTTATTGGAAGTGTTGTTGCTGGTCTATTGTGAGTGTAATCCACCAAGTCTTTCTCAGGTGAACTGAAACGATCATTGTAGATCGTTACAGTGCTGAACTTCATGAAAATGCGTCGCAAACTTGTCCGCAAACATCCAGCAATGGGCAACGGACATGGTGCCCGGAAGTTGCATGACAATGTCTACCCACACTTTGCGCATAGAACGGTGCAGAGTCTCCACAAGTTGCAGTATGAAACCCTCCTTAACCCTCCCTATTCCCCCACTCTTTCCCTGGCTATCACCTCTTCCGGTATTTCGATCACTTCTTGACTGGGAAGATCTTATGATCGGGCGGTGCAAGATGCAGTTGAAGATTTCCTCGCACGACATACTACAGACTTCTTTTGCCACATAATCCAACTGTTGGCTGAGCGATGGAAACAGTGTATCGCTGCAGACGGCGACTTCTTTTATTAGCCATGTAAAACAGTTCTCATTTGTTCGGTCTTTGGACATGACACACCTGGGGCGGACATTTCATTCGCACTAACCCCATATGTAGTATATAGGATTCAACATCTGATGTGTATTCAATACTTAAATGTTTTAATGCACTGAAGTTATGGCGATACGGTACGACATGTTTTTATTTTATTAAAAGCTGTTTCCTTCGAACACCATCATGATACCACCCTTCATCTCCCCAAATAAACTTCTAAGGATCGTTTGGATATTAAATTGTAATATATTAAGGATTTTTATTTTAAGTATAAAATTTTCGCTTCATTTGATGATTTTATTTTGTCAATACATTTGATTTTCACCTCTTTTCATACTATTTCAGGTTAAAGAGTGAATCGGACCGGGCGTAGGTCATAGTGTTGTTATCGTCCATACAATTATTTTTATCTTATGAAAGGGTGAAACTGTGAGAAGATGCATACATATTTAATAATGTTGTGTTACTTTCCATGCCCATCCTTCAACGTGATTTATATTAGAAAGGCTGGAAAAAGACCTCTAAAATTATGTTTTTCCTTTCCTCTACTTTTCACGGTGTGTATGTGTAAATGGAACAAGGTGAGGTTTGCAAAACCTGTGGACAAAACGCGTTTACTATACGTTTATTATTCAAGATTATGACGTAGTTACCAGACCTTAGTAAATGAATATTATTAATATCTTACTTACTTACTCTGTGGCTTACGGAACTCGCAAGTTTATCGCCGTAGTAAAAAACGTTATCTATAGGATTCTATCCCGAGCAAGATCAAGCCAGTTTGTTAAATACAAACACGTATTTCTCGAAGATCCCTTCTAATCTTATATTACCAAAGTCGTCTCGGTATTCCCAATGGTCTCTTTTCCCTTCGAGTTACCAACCAAGGTGGAATATAATCGTTTCTCCATCATCCGAGCTATATGGCCTGCTTATCTTATTTGCCGCGATTTCAGATTCTAAAACATTTTCTCCATCCCTCAGTCATTCTCGTCCAGTTTCGGCCCGTTATATCTTTCTCAAGACCTTAATTTCAAACACTCGTAATTTATTTTCATCTGTTAGGGCCGTACTTCAACTTTCGCAAACCGACAAAATAACCGTTCTATAAATTTTCAGTTACAACTTTCTTGCTATTAATCACGATGTTAGGGGGTTCTGGTAGTATATATGGGCTTCGGCCCGTCACGATGAATGCAATGCAGTTTAAAATCCACGAACATCCATGCCCCAAACGGAATTCGAACCAGCAACCTCATGAACGGGGGAGCAGCGTTCTAGACCAGTACCGGGAGATCCGGAGATACTTGCACGGAAAATATTTTACCATTTAAGCTTTACATATTTTTTTTGTGTTGGGGAGGGGGGGACATTCTGAACTTAACAGTTACTACTGGTTTACCTACAATAGGTTTACCAAGACTAATTTAGTGGGCCGCGGTGGCTCAGTTGGTAGAGCGCTCACCTCTGGTGCTAGGGGTCGTCGGATCGATCCCTACTCATGCCATGTGGGCTTTGTGGTGGACAAACACCGTGTGCATGGGTTCTCTCGGGGTGCTCCCGTTTCCTCCCACTTTCTTCATTCCACCAATTCATCCCATCATCATCCATACGGCCTGAGCCATAGTTGCCTAAAGGCCTTAAAATAAATTCAATTCACTAATTTAGTCAGAATTTAAAAGTCTCTTCTATCCCGTCAATTAGAAAGGTGGTTCCCGCAGTATGGTCTAAGGAAAAGTTTGTAATTTACGCCATAAAAATTAGTGTTTTAACTAAGCTTCTTGGAAGGATGTAAAATTAATTTTAAAAACAGTCTATAATACTTAATTATTTACTCGACAGATCTTTCTTTTATATATGTATATGTATAAACTTACCATGGATACCGAAATCAATTTTTCTTTTCGAAATAACAAGTAGCAAATTTGCAGAGGTGAGTGACACTCAAAAATGAATAGTTTTCCTACAACTCTACACATGGGTACCATTTAGAACAGTCTTCTGTGCTTGAGAACTGGTGAACAAACGTCGGAGGAGGAATACTCTTGCGAGGAATTGTTTTGCCATAATGTATTAAGAAGTAAAGAAATGAAAACATTAAAGTAATATTTGTAAGTACTTATATGAATAATAAATGTAGTTTCATGCCTATACCATTAAAAATACGAAAAAAAAAATAATATAGTCTTTATGCTTCAACTCTAAAATGTGAAAATCGGGACAATCTTCACCAGACGAAAATTGAATCTGGACGCGGAAAAAAATGGCCCGAACATCGGGTCGGTCCCGACAGAATCAGGAAGGGTGGCTATTTTGATCGGGAGGGTTGGGAAAGAACACGCCTTGTTTCTACAAAACTTAACGGAAGATTGTTTGAAGATAATAAACAAATCGAATGTTACCATTAACATTTCAAAGTCTATTCCAAATCTAGTTACATACCATTTTCTCGAGCCACACTTGTCCTCTAGGGTTGTGTTGTATCTACCGAAAATTAATTTAAAAGCAGTTTGTTAGATACACTAGCCTTGTTTTGCTCTCACTACATTTTCTTCTTCAATCGTCTAGATTTATACTTGATATTTTAACAACACATTTCTTTTTCAACCTTTATCCATGCAGAGATACCAAGTTTGCTGTATTGCATCGTAACTTGACGAATTCTATCTACCGTCAACGGATAAAAGCTTGCGCATAACATCAAGTGATTTCTTCTTTATTAACATAAATCCCTAACAAACTAGAGTTATGGAAGTAATCGACGTTAATAACAAAAAGATGTTACACAGAATAAAATTCTTGACGATCAATCTATAAGGGCCAAAATAAACAACGGATGTCAGTCTGACAGGGTACTGGGAATCTGTGAACTGCGCGTGTGCGTAACACGTGCACGGGAAGTGGAACGAGCGGAGCATTGTCTGCCAGGTCATAGCGGTGGTGGAATGGAAACACGTTGGCTTATTGAACAGCGTGTGGAAGATATTTTTTTTCTTATTTTTTATATATATTTTTATAAGTTCTTATTTATTATTAATAATTACTTTTTGCATTTTCCGTGGGGATACAGGCTAGGATGTCGCTTGGTGCGCAAGGGAAGCACAATGCCTTCGACGGGAGCTGGGTGACGTTAACCGCGTGAAGTTGGGCGCAGCCCCAGGTTAGCGGTGAGAATACGCGAAAGAGCTGTTAACTTCTTCTTCAAGTATACCCTGGGAATGATTTTAACAGAACTTTCGCGTAAGACCACTGCTAACCGGAGGCTTCGCTCGATGTGCACCCAGCCCTGGTTTATTTATATAAATCCTAGGCTCTATTAATCCCACGAAAAATAAAAAATATCAATTACTAATAATAGATATGAACTTATAAAATAAATATTTTGAAAACAAAGTAGAAAAATATTACCCCTGCCGGGATTCGAACGTAGTTTTATTTAATAAGCCAGCGTCTTACCACTGATCTACCGCTAGGACCTTGCAAACTGTGCTGTGGCTGTTGTATTTATCATTCACGTATGACAAATGCCTTCGGCTAACTTCGCTTATGATCGTCCAGTCCTCTGTCAAGTTAAAATCCGTGTTTTTAGCTGCTAGACCAAATCATGGACTTTCTTTAGAGTCGCAGCTTCAAGAAAATAACCTAACATTACAGACTGTTTCAAAATAACAAATGCGAGAGTTGTAACAACATACTTTCTTTACATTCTTTTTCTTTTCAATCTATTCATACGCACGAATCAGCAAAAGTCTGGAATTTAGTAATTAACCGGAGAATAAGGGAATTAGTCTTATGGACTGACTCTTAAAATCCTTCGAATTTAAACATTTATGTTACGTAATATTTTCTTAAAAAAAAGAAGCGAATTCACAAAAATAAAACAGAAGAAGAGATTCTGCAAGACACCCTCCCGAATGAAACAAGAACTCCGTCCAAGATGGCAGACAACATTAGTGTTTTCCAGGTACGTTGTGTCTCGTAATCAAGAGATTTAATGCGATACCGATACACAAATGCTTAATCACTCCGCCCCAATCGTGATAATTTGCTGAGTAAAACATTAATTAATAATTAAACATTATTAACTTGAATTGTGATGAGTTCTATTTTAAAGGATCAGAATGTATTCCTCTTGAATCCTGTTGTTTTTAGCGAGTCTACCAAATCGTCCCAGATAGAATCAGTATTACAACGTTGTCAGCGACTTAACGCTTCGATGCCAAAGTAGACACATCTGCAATGTTCCATCAAAATCTGTATCCAATAAACAACATACATTCCCTTCAGTTTAACCAGATCTTAAAGGAAATTTACAGTGCGAAGGAAGAAGATACATATATTATCAGCTGTAATGATCCAACCAACCAGATGATAAGATAATCTTTCTGATAAGACTGTGAAAGTTTCGCACCGTAGAATTCAACTATTTATTTTGGAAAACAAATACGATGACTTTCTTCCATCTTAGATATTATTTTTTCCATAGTTTTATTTATTTTCGGCTTCCACACTAGATGACAGTCAGATACAGGTATGATAAGATTCTACAATTTAAAGCAATGGAAAAGAACTAGGAACCCATTTTAATAACGTTACTTAACAAAAACAGTCAGTTAATGATGTGGTTGCACTTTAAGTAAGTAATGAACTGGTATGCTAAATTGCATCTATGAAACTTTCTTCTTAATTATCCGATTCCGTCGTTCCAACTTAAATCAAATTGCTTGCTACATCAGTTTGTATTATCAATTAATAGAATCTAACTTCTTTTTGTAGGTCCACGAGCATGTATTTGCTCCTGTGTCCAGAATATTAAAACATAATTTTCTAATATATATTGGAAGAATCCGAGTAGTTACCAAATACCTCAAAATTAAAATAAAGTAAGTTCGTGAATCACATATGAATGGCGGCATTACTGGAACCGATTTTTTAAATTATGCATACATTTGCATTTGAACCGTGTTAACAGAAAATATGAACGGTATTTCGTTGTTTTCTTTCTTAAATGCTACTATAGAATACAACTATAGAAGACCCTTTAGGGGTGGTGCTTGTTTTGAGTCGATGCCGACCTTTCTTAAAATAATTCTAGCTTCGGTTGTAATTGTAGGAAAATAATAAATGAGGGCTATTTTCTTTTGAAATAGTCCACGAAATAAAACGATGTATGGATCGCTAGCATAACGGTGTTAACATAGGAGGGAGAGGGGACCAATTCCAATTGTAGTTCATTTATTGAAGATTGATTTTTATTCTCCTAGTGAGTTTGCTTTTGACATCCCGAGTGCAGGTTAATGATAGAATTTTGTGATTGGTGTCATTTTCTACGTTACCAAAGTGATGGTGGACACCGAACACCCGCGATGGGGGGGGAAGGGAGGGGAGGGGATGAATACCATAATTCTAAATATCTTCAAAAATGTGCTCGTTTCAGTGATGTTTATTCCAGGAAATCTACTGATAAATTCCCCTGACCTAAGAAATGCAATAAAATTTATATTTTCGCGACTCTATACAGAAATAGTTTACATTACACTGTTCAGAGAGCGAGAACTGGCCGCCATTTTGAAAAGATGGCGGCAGAAATAGTTTCTCTTTTGCAATTAAGTCATAAACGGAGGCTCATAGAAAAATTTTCCTGGAGTGAAAAATGATATTTCATTTTTCACTCCAGACAGAAAGACAGGATTAGAAAGTTATCAGCGGTTTTAACGTTGCAAATTTCAATTCTTAACAGGAAAGCGAATTTTTTAAAAAGATATTTTTTCTTTAATTTCAGGTTGAGGCAAAAAGTCTGGAAATATCCTAGTAAGTCGAAAATGGCTCTAGGGAGTGAAACCAAATGTTAGATATTGGTGATAGAAGGACTGGATTCATGACAGCCATTTTCGAAGCCGCCATTTTGAATTTATCTGTAGAATGTTAATAGGAAATTACGTCTCATATCGTTTTCGGCCAACTCGTTCCCAGAAAGTAGTACATGAAGTCGTTTTTCCCCTATGTTTATTTATCTAGGTTGTAGGGTACTATGACGTCTCAGACTTGACGAAGGACAAGGATTTGTCATTCTGTAGTTGCGGATGATTCGGCATGGCGCCAGAATTTCAGAAAGGGATCGAGTAGATGCTGGTCAGTAATTGTAGCTACGTTCAGAGAGAAGATTGAGCACATGTAACCGTGTTGTGAAAATAAAGAAGTTTGAGGGCACAAGATTTGTGAGCGACAGAGGGCGCAGTGGACAACCAAGTGCCTTGACCGGCGAAAACACGGCAAGAGCTCTTGTGGCAACATTGTGATCAACCTAGTGATGGGACACGGGTATTTACCCACTGGGTAGGAAAAATATATTTGGGTAAATACCGAAATTTTATTTACCTACCCCCAAAATGGGTATTTATTACAAACTGTATTAAAAAGATTACATAATAAGAAGACATTGTGTGTTTCAAAATAACAGAACAAAATCTTCGAAATACAAATGTGGTTACAGAAAAAGGCAAACTTGCAACACTTGAAAACCATAATTTATATCTGGAAACTCATAATTTAACACTGGTTCAACCAACTCTGTTTCTAATTTAGTTAAGCATTCATATTGAGGCGAGACTTGAGAGAAATATACGCAACAGAAAATATATTTCAATTAATGTTAATTTTAATAACTTGTCGCCCATGGTCACGCATAGAATGTAAATTAAACGAAAATAACTTATCCGCGTTCCATGTACGATTTTAGTTTATTTATTTGTGGAAAAATAAATGTAATGTTTTTCAGAGTCATCTGTGTTTAAAAATATGTTCTCTGCAGAAACATATTTGCTTTTTATGTTATTATTATCAAAACAGGAACGACAACATAACTCAATTGTATAATGAAAATAATACATTTACTGCTTTTTGATATGTATTGTACTTTCTATTGAATCTAAGGTTACTTTTTCCTTATTATTACGCACTGTGAAAGAACGTCTGTCTCACATATAGGATTGTAAAGGAAAACACCCTTATATTTACCCAATTTGGGTAAATACACGGGTATTTACCCAAGGTATATACCCAAAAAATATTTACCGGTAAATATCCCATCCCTAGATCAACCCCACATGCATTAGTAACAATAGTGCTGTCAGCCAGAGGTACGAATTACTGATTCTGGATGAAAACAAATGGCATCATATAAGCTGCAAATGTAAAAATACCTAAATAAGGATGGGCCAGACATGCAGTTGCAATTAGCCGAATGGACGCAATGAGGACCCAATACTTCTTCTGTATGAGTGCTTTAGCGATGAGGAGATTTAGGTAATTATCGTTAAGGGTCTGATGCCAACTCATCATCGAGAGATGACAAAAAAGCAGATTGCGGGAGCAATGTCATATTGTGATGTGGGATAGGGATAGACGAATTGGGGAAATGTCATGGTGTAGCACGCATCCATTTCAAGTCGACTGGTAGACAACGCCGGAACATTATTTGCGAGGACGTGTTCCCCTCGCTGCTAAATCCTGAAAAAGGATTTTCCTCCCTTTCCGCGCCCATTTAGTACTCTACAGGGGCATGACAGTGATTGGATCTCAATTTCCTGGATCGATTAGCACGGATCCGTGAGTAGCTTCCTTGTTCACCTGATCTCTAAAACATGGCGTATCGCGAAATGTTCAACAACCTACAGTATTCCCTTCACGTGCTGTGACTGTTCACCAACTAATTTCGGCTAACTTCCACCATTTTACTTCTACCAATTTTTGCGATATGATGAAGGAAGAAACGAGGTCACTTGAAAAGTGAACTAGGACAACTGTCTCCGTGTCTTGTGCCTACAGCACCGGATCAATGTGCTAGTGGTAATCTGATCGATTCCCAACCAGTTTAACGTCTTTTATTTTTTAAGAAGTACATTAGTTTCTTCTTGTTCTGTAAAGGCTAATTCAGAATTGGTTCTTGTAAACCAGGCTGCTTGATTGAACTATATTAAATCTTTCTGGTTAGATTCGCTAAGCTTCCATAAGTTGTCACACTTGTCAAAGAAAAGTTAATTGCCTTTAATTTAGTTCAAAAGTCAATGTGGTATAGTCTCATCTCCGAAACAAATAAACGTAGATGAAAAATGATTTCATATTTGAACTTCTGGGAACAAACTCGCCTAAAACAATGTATGATAAAATGTCATTTCCATTTAAAATTCTAGATCCAGACTATTTAAAATTCTAAACCGTGGCTTTGAAGATAGCCGACATGAAGCCCGTTCTTGTATCACCGATGTTTAACATTTAGTCTCACTCGCTATAGCAATTATCAATTTACTAGGTTGTTTCCAAATTTTGGCGTGCTCTGAAACTGAAAACAGTTTCTTTTTTTAAATTAATATTCCTGCTAAGAGTTGAAATTTACAGCTTGAAAATAATTGATAAGTTTTTAACCGTTCGCTCTAGGGCGAAATAATAATACTGACTTAAAAAAAAAATGATCTTTCATTTTATACTGCTGCAAAATTTCTGTACAAGTCTCCGTTTATGACTAAAAAGCTAAAGGAAAAAAAAAATATTTCTGAAGTCATCTTTTCAAAATGGCGGCCAGTTCTCGCTCTCTGAACAGTGTAATGTAAACTATTTTTGTATGGAGTCGCGAAAATATCACTTTAATTGCATTTCTTAGGTCAGGGGAATTTATCAGTAGGTTTCCTGGAATGAAAGTCACTAAAACGGATACATTTTAGAAACTATTTAGAATTCTGGTATTCATATCCGCTTCTTGCCCCGTCGCGGTTGGTCGGTCTCCACCATCACTTTGGTAAGGTAGAAAATGACACCAATCACAATTTTATGTCATCAAATTGCACCCGGGATGTCAAATCAAACCCACTAGGGGAATAATAATCAATTTTCAGAAAATGAACCAAAATTGAATTTAACTCCCTCCCACACCTACGTTTACATCGTTATGCTGGTGATCCATACTAAGTTTTATTTCGTGGACTATTTCAAAAGACAATAGCCTTTATTTATTGTTCTCCTACAATTACAACCGAACCTACATTCATTTAAAAAGAAGTTGGCAACGACTTAAAAAAGGTGCCGCCCCTGAAGAGCTACGACCCCATATTTTTTTTTAAAAAATGCCCACGAACCAAAATGTCTACCCTTGTGCTTTACACTTGTTTAGACATGTACAAAGATAATTTGAAAAGAACTGCCGTCAGACAGGACTTTCCTACGGGTCTTTTGGACAGGGATTGTATTAATAGACAGACCTAACACAATTAGTGGTGGTGCAGAAAAGGAGTGAAATCGAAAAAAAAATGTCGAAATTGACCGAAAATTTCCTATTAATTTCTCTTCTTACGTCATAGCTCTCTATAAGAAATGTCCTAGTTGAAAGCCTTGTCAATTCTGAAAACAACGAGGTATAAATAATAGGCCTAGCCCAATTAGGTACAGAGCAGCATGGGTTTCAACAGAAGACAACATGTTCAACTAAAAGCATCGTCTTCAAAGAGTTAATATTGTCACTGTATCCAAACCTGAGGGTTAGAAGTAAAACATCCAAGTTATTTTAGGTAATAATGGGCCACAGATACCATAACAGCAGCAACGTCCTCCGTACAAGGACTTGCATCCTACTCCTATATTCAGCAACAGGACTAAAACCAAAGTGCGGCTCACATCGTCGCTTCTCACGAACAACGTACCGATATCTAATTTTCGCTAGTTTTCAGAAAAGCCCATAAAACATGCTTTTTTTTTAGGATCATGCTTCAGAAGTAATAAATACTCATGCTATGAATTTAATAAGTTAAAAATATTCTATTTATGGATACGACATCTTTTTAATAACACTTTCGAGAAATAACTTCATGTAAGTGGTGTAACTGAAAACACGTACTTTGCAGATGCTTTAGCACGTGAGATAGGCGATGATATGAGGCCTGAAAGTGAATATCAGCCGGAAATGATATTAGATATTTGTAAAGCCTGGATCATATTCTGCACGGAAACAAAGCAAAATCATCTAGAAGAAGTAATGCAGATCAGTAGCATGGGCACTTAATATAGGAAGAGAGTTACAAATTAGATTAATCTTTTAATTTGTACTAAGAAATACTTTACAAGAATAGATTATTTCAAAACTGTCTTATCTCCATGAAAAGTGAAACTCTTAAAATTGAATTTTTTACTTTTTCAGTTAAAATAATATTAACTTATCATTTCTAGGTTATTATGATATATCATGATTACTGATTATAAAAATTATAAATGGAAACATTTGTACATGGATTGTTTCCACATTGTATCCACATAACAAGCTTTGGAAATAAGCTCTTCATTAGTTATACGCAGTCATACTGTACAATGAGAACTGCTTTCCTTGTTTGCATGTGTTGTGGATAACATTTGCAGGGGAAGTAAATGAGCAAGACCTGTTGTTTTCTTTTAAATTCTTGGTTTATATATTCCCCGGGCAATCTCCTGCATTCATCACGAATAGAGCCTATCCTAGTATTTTGGAACGTTTACAGAAATTTTATAAGAACACTGTACGAACTAGCATATTAACTCTCTCACCAGTCTCTCTCTCTCTTTCTCTCGCTCTCTCTCTCTCTCTCCGTCTGTTTGTCTGTCTGTCTCTCTCACTCTCTCTATCTATCTATCTATCTAGTTTATGTATCTATTTCTTTGATTGTTTGTTTTTCTTCCTCTCTCCTTCTCTTCCTCACACAAACCCAAAAGGAAAACCGGAAAGAGCAAGATTTTGAGTAGTCGGTGGGAGTGGTTCCGTCAAACCCCAAATCCTCAGTAAAACGACACCATTAAAATTTTTGCGGTAAAAATGTCTATAGAAACCGCGCAAAACTCTACTTGCATGCTCCCAATTTTGATTTTACACCCCCACCCTGATAATACTACTGGAATCCGTTTCAACAAGGAAAAAGTATATAATATTTTTAGTATAAGTTATGGCATATTGTGCAAGTGAAGTTTCATACAGAATCTTCTGCTGCTATTAAAAATTATTCTGAAATGCCATAAAGAAACGAGCGTATTCTAAAAAATAAATTGTACGTGCGTATTTATAATTGCGAAAAGTGCCATTAAGTGCGGTTAGTGTATAGTTTCCTACGTCAGTCCACCAAGCGTGTCATTCAATGTGAAATAAATCGTTCTACATAGTGTTTTGCTTTATTTTTACACCTTTCTTTGTTGTTGTTGTTGTTTAGCACTAAGTGCAGTAATTGCTTTTGTCTGGCTACAAACGTGTGCTAAATTATTTAGGGATGTAATTTTTGATTGTTCCTTTGAATACATCTACAATGTTTTATCAAAATCGAAATCCACGGAACAGCATTCAATCCTTTACCCTCAATCAAAGAAGAAAGAAATAGTACAGTACGAGAGAAGCAGTAATACATAAAGAGCAGCAATTTGCAACCAATCAAGCGACAGGATTCTGCCTCTGATAGATAAGACTGTGGAAATCAAGTACAGTGGAAATAAGGTTCATCTAAATTTCTCCCCCTCCCCAAAATCTTCGATAACTATTTCATGTTAGACATCATTATTTTCATAGTTTTATTGAGCTTCGGGTTGCTCAACAGATGGCAGGCAGACACGCGTATTATGGCAGTCCATTATTTACAAAAACAGAAAAAATATTGATTCAAGTTAATCGAAATCACTTAACCAAAACAATTACTTAATGATGTGACAGCATTTTAAGTAAATAATGATCTGTTACTTTCAATTACATCTCAAATCTTTCTTCTTAAATATCTAATTGCGTTGTTGGCTCAAGTCAAGCTGCTTGTTGCAGTACTTCCTACAACACAAATAATAATTCAAAATTCTTTTTATTAGGATCACGGGAATTTATTTATTCGTGTGCCAAAAATAGTTATCAAAGAAATATTATAACTTTCTAATATGTAAT
>JAGDQP010011493.1:25595-52826 GCA_022664845.1 Lepisma saccharinum
GCCAAAAATAGTTATCAAAGAAATATTATAACTTTCTAATATGTAATGAATCAAAGTAGTTAGCAGACGTTTCAAAATCAAAATAAAAGTAAAGAGAGGCCGCACTCGTCACATTCAATAGCGTCAGTAGTGTACAAAGTTGTAAATGAGCATTGCATATGTGATTGTAACATATATTTGGTGATCGTCTCTCAAACGTAATTCTCATATACATGTAACTATTAAATCCTATGATTTCACCGCCATCCCTCACTGAGACTATGTTTACAATATAATTAGTATTTTTAAATTAACTCAATGTCATGCTGGGACATAATAATAGAACTACAAGGTTTCTTCGTTTTAGGAAATGACATGGAAATAGATACACACGAGGATGAGATCAATAGCTCCTCTAATTAACTTTCTTTTGTGCCACGGGAATATTTAAAATATATCTTCTTTTGAGCTTTCAAGATCCCTGTTGCAGCAACATCTACTTCTTCAAAAAAGGCGATAATCCTGGAGAATACATTGGATGTACGCAGCATATTTACTTGTTAATTGCTCACACAAACAGCACTGAGTCCACCTTTTGAGCTTAAATTCGATCATTCATTGTCTCTGTCATTTACTTTAAGCTTTATCTTCTGCATTCAGGAAAAATTATTTAAGGCTCTTTCGTTCCAACTAGAAAAACAGCATATTAAAGTCATATTAAAGTTGTTTAGTTGAAAAATGATGTTAGGTATCATAAACTAATGACCAAATCCGCATTTTGGTAGCCATGAAGAGTATCGATATTCATTTCCGTTTGGTGGGTAACAATGAAATTAACAGTACAATACAGCAAAATACATTTTCATCAGTGATGAGCTATGTTCGTTATTGTGTAGAGATCTTGAAACTTTTATCACTTGCTGAAACTTCCCTCAGTAGTATCTACCATCAAAATGCATTTCAGATCTAACCCATTACGTCGCCTGCAAGCACAATGTCCTGAGAAATGGGACGAGGAGACATTCGTTCAGTTGGACTAAAGATAAACCTTAGTCAGGATGAAGAGCTATCAGGGTTCAAACACATGATCACAAATTCTGTCTGGGTGCACTACTAAATCAGAGTAGAATGTTTTATTTACAATCCAACACACAGCCTATCATAAATATATTTTTTTAAATTCTTAACACATTTAACTTATGTTTTAATGAAGCTTGGGTATGTAAATTTGGTGACAATAAACGCTGGGAGATACAAGAAAAAGACTGCTCTCAAGCATATCTTTTATATCAAGATTATTATGACAGTATCGAGCAAGGTGGGATGTAGATTTATTCAGTGGGCTGATTTGTAAAACCAGACTAACTTTACAGTACACAATTCAACATTTGCACAGTAAAACACATCTTTGGAAATATAACCTCTCGACAAAAGTGACTGGAGAATATATTTCTAAGTACTAATACCAATTCTAAGATTGTCTAAGTACTAATTTAAACCCAAAACTCCCTGTTACGAGGGCGCGTTAATCAATAAACGCCGTGACCTATTTCTACTATATGCAGACACACGAAACTTGATGTGTAGTATCATGCATGTCTCCATCCAGTCCATACAATAGCGAAAACACCTCAATACCTCTAAACCTACCTGCCTCGCTTTATTTGATTTAGAACAAGCGTTTGACAAAGCTTGACAAACAGTACTTATCCGCAAAAACCGATCTTTCCAACTCTCTATAACGTACCTTTGTTACATATTCATTTTAATTATCAACACCACCCTCTCACCTACATAGCAATCAACACCACCCTCAAACAGCCCATTTTCGCGGGAGTCGTCTCTAGGTGAGAAAATCATAACTTTTTCGTCTTAATTGTGCCAGAACATTGTCCCACCTACTGCATATCTTGTCCATTGTGTCATCCAGCATATTTAACAATTTCTACCCTCTACAAGTACCACCTTGAGGAATACTCAAAATGTTTTAGATTTAAAGAATAAATAAAAATTAAAAGATTCCCGTAAAGAAAACTTAGCCCACTCATCCGCTTCTAAAATTGAACATGGCTGTAATTTATTGTTGTAGAAAGAAACGAAATAATTATGATTAAAGAAAACAAACGTGAAGTGTTGTACAGTCTTACATCTTACAGTCGTACATACTCAGGTAGAGGGAGAGAGAAAGAGAGAGAGAGATATAGATAGATAGATAGAGAGAGAGAGAGAGAGAGAGAAAGAATGGGCAATAAATTGTATACATAATAAGGAGTTTAGATACAAAGACCAAAAATAAATATTTTCAATACTAAATAACACTACTATTTGCTGATAAATAATGAGTATGTTATTAGAAATCCACTTGAATCGACATGATGTATATTAGAAGTAAAATGTTATGTTATTGGACTGACAATGTTGTCAAACCAGGTACAAAGTGTCAGTATGAAAATCTCTTTATTGAATAATTTTGACATGTCTAAGTAATGGTAAATTTCATATATCAAGAACACAATTTAGTGTTACAAAATATACCAGTTTTAATGCTATTTTTTTTTTACTATCGTCATAAATTATTCGTAATTTGCAACACTGTATTCTGTGTTGCACACACACACACACCTGTGACGTATTACGGGGATGGGTCCGGGGCACGGACCCCTCCCAAAAAACTGAGAATGTTAAGGAAAAATAGTATAACTTCATGCATAATTACGTATATTTAATATACATTTCATGCCCAGACGCACCTTGGACGCCCTCCCCGGAAGCCCTTGGACTCATCCCAAAACCAAATTCGGGATACGTGCCTGGTGAGCATATTGGTCTTGATCTATTTTTCAAAATATATATTAGGCCTAACTGCAAAAACAATCAAAACTAATTTAACCTTACGAAGTATCTCGTCGGAAATTTTCAGAAACTTTTGCTCGGACATAATAACTTTAAAGAGGACAGACACGCACAATTTATTTACATTCTTCGCCTGTATGAGTGAAACTGGACTAAAATGTTTTGATTTATACTGACAGGCAGTGTTATCAATTCGTGAAGGGAAATTTCCCGTCCGTAGACATGAAATTTTCCAATATGATTCAATGTTTCCCGCAAAGATAAAATGCAAATACACACATTATGTACAAAATTTGTACCATGCGTATCCATTGCTACATATTTTGACGAAAAGTATGTCGTACTCTACATATTTGAAGGAAATATCCCACATTCCCGCCACTACTACGATTATCCCGTTTTGTGGAAAATTTTATGGCACTTGGCAACACTGCTGACATGTCGGAACATGCTAAGGTAATGGTATGTATGTTAAAAGAAGTATACCTAGGTCGGTGACCGGAATAAGGAACGAGAAACAGGGAAAAAGTTAAAATTAAATGTTTATGTGTCAAAAATGACCCATCTTCATCGGGCGAGTGTTAACTTATATCAGTTAGTTTAGGTCACCTTTAATAGGATTTGACGCAATCAGTCCTTCGAAATCAGATCCGGACTAATGTACTGAACATGGTAATTCCTCGTTCGGGGGAGTATCTAAAGAACATCCAGAAAAAGAAGTATTTATGCACTAATAGCTTGTATAGTATTGAACACCGTAGGATACTAAATATGAAAATGGAAAGAACAATTATTGTAGACCACTTGCGTGAAGCTGGCCCCACCCACATCGGCAGAAATTGTAAAAAACAGCTTAAAAAAATTCTGCTGATGTGGCTGGGGCCAGCTTCACGCAAGTTTGAAGACCCGGAAATAACTGTCACTCATCCCGATTATGTCTGGATTGTCGTGATTTTCGGCCCTATTTCTCGCGTCCCGATAAAGTATTCGTCGGGATGCATATTATCGCGATTTTCTGAGTTCAACCATATTTTGTTATTTGATATGCAGGCATAAAACTTAATTTCCTATCATTTCTATAAGACATATAAATATGAATTTAATTTTCCCATTTCTTTACTAACTAAGTATTCTCATTATGATGGTAAATCAGTTCTTTGGAAAGCTAGTTCCTCCTCCTACGCATGTTCCACAGTTTATAGCCACAGCAGAAGCTGGTGTTCATGTATTCAATTGTCTGAGTGTTACTTACTTCTACCTGTTTATCATTTGTTTATTACTTTGAAAACACTCGATTATCTTCAGTGTTACTTATAAACAAACATATACGTATGTATCAAAGAAGACCTTTCGGTTAAATTAATAATTAAAAATTACAGACTGAATTTGACATTAATTTATATCTTCTCAAGAAAACTAGGTAAATACAAATTCTTATGGTTTAAATTATCAAAATTTTCCTGGATCAATTAGTCCCGGAACAAATTTCTTATAGACGGGCTGGAAGAGAATTTTAAAAATGTAAGGAAGTAAGTCTTGCTTAAATAATTATTAAGAAAAAGTACAATTTATCTTAACTAGAGTTCCTGCGTAGCCATGTGGTTACCACACTTGCCTTCGGTGCGAGGCTCTCAAGTTCGATTCCCGGTGGAAGCTCCATTTCATAGTAGTGTTTCGATTGCCCATACCCGGATTGTTGGTGTCAGGAATAGCATCCGACCGTAAAACATCTGCCTAAACTAAAAACCTGTGGAATACGCTGACCTCATCTTTTACATGGGAAAACCAGCGGAGACAAACACAATTTATTTACTCTAATACGCTAATAATTTTTACTTTAGAATAAGTTCAGGGTGGCCCAGAAAAACAATTTGAAAACGTATTCCAGAAACCCGTGTTTAATGATACTCTCATACTCTAAATATAGAGGCTGTCCCGATTTCATTTATTTACTGAACAGGACAGGATAGTTACCTAGTTCCGGTGTTCAACATACATATGACATATTACACACACACACACACACACACACACATATATATATATATATATATATATATATATATATATATATATATATAATTGATAATTCACAGCCATATTCAATCCACTACTGTATGAAGCATCTCCCGGAGGGAGGAGGTGGCCTACTGCTCCCACGCTGACCAGACGTGCTGGGAGAGGAGAGCCGAAGTTCTCTACTATGATCGCCATTGTATTTTATTCACCGCAGCTCACCAGATGTCCTCCCAATGCTGGATCAACACCGACATTTTGAATATATATAATAACCGAATAGCGGACATCGCTGGAACCTTAAAAACTATCCGCTATTTAGAAATACACACTGAGACTTCCCTTAAACGGCCATTAGAAAAACGGCGTACAAATTGAATGAATGTAATGTTGGTTTTTGTAGAAACTACTGTTAGAAAATATATATATAAAAGGTAAATAATGTATCTGGATTGTAAAGACTATTTAACAAAGTTACAGGTTAAGAATATTGAGGCGGTATAATTTTTACGGTCAAAAATAGATAGAAACCAAACAATACTCTAATTACACCCTCCCAATTTTAACTTTACAACCCCCAAACTGAAAATACTGGCGGAATCCCTGGGTATAATGATTTAATGAGTATAGCTATGTTGATTTTATATTTAGGACAGTCCAGAAGTACAGCTTGTTCGGCTTTGAAACATTCACTGGCAGGAAGAGGACTAATGCCAATATTAAATACATGTGATTATAGTTAATACGAGCGCGAAGTGTAGTTATAAGTATCTGTCCTTTACAAGATATTCGCATGCTTAAAGCGCTTCCTTTAATTAAAATAGGAAGATGAAAAAAAAGAATAAATAAATATAATATGAGAAATTGTTAATGAGAATATTTTAGTTTTCAAAGAGTTTGCTAAATGAATAAAATTAAGTATATTTTTTTTTTTAAAATACTAATTTGTAAGTCAGTACTAACTATATGTTCATAAATTCTAAATATATTCAAACAAATTAATTGGATATTTAAGTGAATACTTATCTAACGCATCCTCTTCAAAACATAAATACCATAACTATGAAAATGTTTCTACCACGCATCAAATCAATTGTTGAAATAAATAAAAGGCTTCATTGTCAGATTTTTCGCCAATAATATTTTCCAAATATACAATGTTCTTGTTATATGTAGGCCTATATTAATGGATCAAATTAAATGCATTGATTTTTATATCACTTACAGAATAAAATAGTGTATGTCTGTCACAGGAATGTTATAAAAAAGAGAGTTTCTATCTCTTCATCAATGAATAATTCCATATGAGAAATAAGTTGCTTGTTGCTCAAACTAGCTTTTTTGCTTAGCATAAGGGGAGACCAAAGAAGAGCCACATCATATTAAGTGGGCGGATTGAAGCTCTGACGACTAACTTAGTTTCTGAGTTAAAATAGCATTCCTATTAATGGGGTTAAAGTGAACACCGAGAACTGAAAACTTAAAAAAAACGGCCTTTCGCCATCACTTTGGATTAAAAATGACGTTTCCAAATATTTTGTGTAATTTTATGATACACTCATATTAAAAAAAAAATCCTTCTTTTATTGGACAATTTTTGATAAATAATATTTTTCTCCTTCAATTCTGGCGTTCGCTTCATTGTTATACATATGAAGTATGTAAAAACGAATATTTCCTGAAAATTTGTAACAAAAATATTAATAAATAATAAAATTATAACGGAAGTAAACATTTATATAAATAATGAAAACAAAAACATGAAGAAATGATAAAAAAAAAATAAGTTCAAAACTGAGACATTTGACAACATAGGGAGAGTGTCGGGAAAATTGAGTGAGAAGAAGGGATATTTCTCTTGGTTCTATGAAATAATGTATATCTTTAGTATTATCAGCAACTGAGATTACAGACAATGTTCTTTCAAATAAAACATTACACAAACAAACGTTACAGATACAATATAAGCACGTAGCATAAACTACTATATTCCCGAGAACGCGAAAAGACACAAGATTGGTTTGAAATTTCGAAGTGAAGACTGTCATTCAATGCTGTGCTAGTAAACGCTGATGAAACTACGATAGTGCAGCGCCGTCTGTGGCGTAGTGGTTAAGATACAGTTTGAGCTAGTCCTTCGAGCTAGAAGGATGTATGTCAAACGCAGTGAGTGGTGTCTTTTCTTAATTCGCTCGCATTTCTCATTGATGTGAGGTAGGAGAAAAACAGTTATTATATTGATTATACTATATAAGCAGTGATTTAGAACTATGTCAGATATTTACAACAACACAACGATAAAACAAGTACTTTCTCAGCTGAGGTGAACGACAAAAGCAAGGCAGTTAAACAAGAAACAACACAATTCTTCTGAATTGGGTTCTAAGCAAGAAGACATCATAAGTTTTGAGGCAGTCCATTCTCAAAGTGATGACGTGTGTTTTGGAAGTGCAGAGAAGGACGAGAAAAACTAGTAATAATAAACAAGAATCTGTTCCAGTATAATACAGGCAAGGGGTATTAGGTGAGCTTGATTTGACCCGTGCTTCGTTACAGCCTGTTGGTAAGTTTGGTGGAAGTGCAAATTCTCAGGATGAAATAGTACCCTCACCCACATTGGTGTTACTGAAATAAACACTGTTGTTTTACATTCTGAGTCGATTGCATCTTCCAGTAAGGAAGGTGTTGAATGGGTAAAATGCAAGCGCCCTTCACATTCTGATCCAACTTGTTGCGACCTTCACCAATCTCCCAAAGAAGTAAGAAGTTTACATCTCAAGCCGTCTCAAAGGTCAGGGATCTCCAAAGTTGTCAACCCACATGACAGTAGAACAGGCACTTCCAGTGAATCGCAGGACTGGTACTCAGCCTAAGAGAGTCAGAGAAGATATGAGAGCAAACAAAATTTATTTAGAGTTTCAAGGTATAAACAGCAAAAATTTAATTATCGCGGGAGATTTTAGCATAACGCTCAAGAGTGGTAAGAATTTAGTTAAATCTTCTTATTGGAAGATGAATGCTACCCATCTTCAAAATGCGGATTATCAATTATTAGAAGAAACAAAATTAATAACTATAGAGTTAGTAAATGGGAAGTGGCTCATCCCACTAGAGTGTGGTTTAAAAAAGTATAAAATTTGTGTAGATAAATTATTCACAAATTGCCACTCCAGATCAAAAATCTCAGTTGGCGTATTTATATATGTTAACGAGATTTAACAGTTTGGTGTCTAATGATGCTACACAACTTATTAATGTTAAAAAATTACAGCCTACCATTCGATTGACTCATAAAAATTATACACATGTATTATTTTGAGAAGTAAACTACAAAAGATTGAGGTGAATGAGACTCCGAGGGAAATTCGTGTCATTAATGAACGTAAATTAGCAAAAAAAAAATAGTTTATTCATATTATTGTTAATAATGTAGGCGAAATTTTTACAGATGCGGATATATCCACACCTATGAGATGGCATTATAAGGCAATTTCTTTCAAGAAACTTATAATTAGGAACAACTATCTAACCAAACAAGAATCCTGGTACATAATAACTGAATTGGAAAGTAAAAAAATGGTACTCAGTTCAGTTTAGCGGAAGTTACCCATGTTATTGATTGAGGCTCTTAATTCTACAGCAGTCTCTGGGTCGGATAGGCTCACTCAAATATTGTATCAACATTTTAAGGAATTAATGGCTCGTAATTTGGTTGAAGTTTTCAATTCATTCCCCTCCATTCTGACTATAACGAATATGTCGATGTATTGCTGACTAAACCGACGTCAGGTAGTTCTTCTAAATTCAGATTAATAGCTCTCCTCAATGCCGATTATGAAATATTAAATAGAATTATAATGAATAGAATTAAGCCATATATGAATAGTCTTTTAGTTCCGGCTCAAACTGGTATTGCAGGTGCAAATCCTCTGCATGTATCCCTTGCTTATTTGCGAGACAGCTTACATGCTCGAACTAAAACTAAGTAGATGATTTTAGTGCTTATATAGGTGACGCTTCCAGCGCTTTTGATTCTGTAAGCTTGGAATATTTACAATCAAGGGTACAAGAACTGATTACCGGCCAATATGAGATCTCTATTATTTCGCTGTTTTTATAATCGAGAGATGAGGTTGCAAATAGACTTATTTATTCCTTTTTCAGTAAAACAGGAAACTTGTCAAGGTGACGCATTGACCTTTTTTATGTTTTCCATTGCACTTATGCCCCAATATTAGAAATATTACTAATCATTTACTTGGAATCTCTTTTACTGGCTTTAAGTAAAAGTTATTAATTATTTGGATGATACTATGTACATTATACGTAATCTTAGTGAAATGGAGTGGATTCAGAGAGAATTAATTAGTTTTGAACACGTTTTCAATATTCACAATGATCGAAGTAAGTCAAAGATATTGCATACTAATCAGTTCTCCACTGGCTTCTACTTCCAATATGGAATAGAAACTAATAGTTTACAATTACTAGGTATTATTTTTCTCCCACTATTAGGAAAACTATAACAGTAAATAATCAAAGACTTATTCAAGTGGTGGGTAGTGCCATGGCCCCTCATCTTAATTTATTCGACAAACTATTGGCCAGAGTAAACTTTTGTAATAGTTTCATTTACTGTAAGTCTACCCACTTATTACAGTCATTTCCAATGTTTAACAAAACGATGGCTCGTATTGTCACGCTCACTTGCTATTTTATGGGGGCATCATGTCCAGTAAAGGTAAACAGAAATGCGTGTTATTTGCCAGTACAACGAGGAGGTTTAGATCTCAAACATTTTTATGTTGGCAACTCCATTACTATTGCATCGTACAGTAGAAATAATTACAAATTATTATCAATCTATGTCAGGAGAATTATTTGATTTAGCTATGTCTCACACTAATATCAGTTTGCCTCCTAATCTTATGTACTGGAGGAATATAGTCTATTAATTATCTCGCGAATTTATTGTTATTGCTTATGGGTATATCATATGAATATTGTGAAACGTATTACCAGATGGGATCATCTTTAAAAGCATCTTTTGTAATGGCTTTTCACTCCGATGTTTGCCATTTTTATCAAAGCCAGAAGTAGAAAACTATTTTGGCTCACAGTCCAAACCATTTATGTGTTAGGTGCCCAACAAACAATATCATGTGAAATATATATATATATATATATATATATATATATATATATATATAAATCACAGCCATATTCAATCCACTAGTGGATGAGGCCTCTCCCCGAAGGGAGGAGTTGGTCTACTGCTCCCACGCTGACCAGACGGGTTGGGAGAGGTATATATAAATTAAGGTTTCTTCGCTGCTTTGTATATTAAAAACAAACGGCGTATTTTTCAAAATTATCAGTCATTTACTAAGTTTTATATAAGTACGTTTCTTTCCAAATCCTTAATTTATAATAGATTATCGTTTGGTATGTTAAATTTTATTATGCCCACATCTCGATGGTTAAAAGATCTACTATTTATTAGATTTTAATGATCTTTCGTGATGACATTTATTGATGTATTCACACAAAAAATCCTGTAGCATATGTCAAACATTTAATATTTCTGGAATACTCCTGTATACCAATTAAGGATTCAGTTGTAGTTTTTCTATTATAAAACAGAGAATTCAAAATTCCTTTGTACAAAATATGATACAATGAATTACTGTGTTCCATATATGTTTGTTTTTGTTAATTTATTTAAATCATGTTACTATTAGAATTGTTACAATTAGCACTGTGTACATTTTAATTTACAAATATTTCATGGTACAAGCTCTACTATTGATTAGATTAGAGTTAGATAAAGGTTTTCAATTAAGCTGAGATGATGATGGCTACGTTTGTGTTTTCAATAACTTGTATCCAATCAATCTCTACTTCAGAAATATATCAACGTCTAAGCAAACGTGATTTAATCGTAGTCGGTAATGCCTGTGAATATTTTTATTTAAATAAATACGTTTAAAGCTGCCGCCGTCTTGACTTTCGATATGGCACTATTCTAGATTTTTAAAATTAACTCTTTTTCTCTAGTATTCAATCGAATTCAGCGCCATATGGAACCAAGATATATATATATATATATATATATATATATATATATATATTTACAAAAATAGGTGTTTTGGTGCAGCAGCTATCTTGGATTTGGGAATGCAAGCCATCATCTTAAATTTCATATATAAAATGATTTGTAATTTAGAATCGTATTCATAACGTTTCAGATTATGGGGATCTTAACTTGAAGGAAAATGGGATGCTATTTCATCATACTTCCTTTTCAATTTGCTTGATATTAAATTTTGGATTTTCCCCTAAAAAACAAACTGAATTTTCTTCGGAAAATACAAATGTAGAGTAAGGGGGGAAACAAGGAATGTGCGTTTTCGGGCTCTTTTCGTCTTTGTGCTTTTATGTTTGGCGTTCTGTGCTTTTATTGTCGGTCAAACATCCTACTATTGAACGAAATATTTCTTTCGTGCTGAAACGTAGAACTCCCCAAAGTAAAAGCGGAAAAGGGAAAGACCAATCATTGCGTCTTACAAGATTTTCAACGTTAAAACTGGTTTTCCTTGTAAAAGCATTACTGTGACATTAGTTGCTCAACCTTCAAATATAAAATTTACGAAAATTGGAATTCTATTGAACTTGTATTGTGAAATTATTTCAGAAATATCCAGAACTTCAATCGCAGTACACGCTGAGTGGAAATTTGCGTCCACTGAGAACACCATGCTATTCCTTGGCTAATTCTGTACAAGATTACTCTCTGCAAAATGTTCTTAGGATACTCGCACCCAAACATGCAGATGCCAACATTTCAGGTCTTAACCAAATTTTGTATATCGATAAGGTACGGTATCTAACATCAACTCTACAATATATTTTCTAGAACATGTCGTTCAGTAGGGAAGGAGAAAATGATAATTAATTAGCGAAATCGGACGTACAGAAAGTAGTAAAGCATTACTGTAAATATTCGTTCAAGTAGCTCTAATGGAGCAAGAGGTAGAGCGGTAGACACGAAGATTAAGATAGTATAAGCGGCGGAAGTCGTCATCAGTTGAGCACAGGGATTCGGGATAAGATAAAAACCGCCCAGTTCCCTTCGAAATCTGAAAAATTTCCTTTAAATTCCCTTAATTTTTCAGTTCCTTTATTTACATATGGAATAACTCTTTATGACTCTTTATGAAATGACTCTTAGAAGAGCGCTAGGATAGGTGTCGCACCAGCCCGACAGCTAACTGTGTGCGAAAGGAACACACCAGCCTGACTGTTTACTGTGTGTCTAAGGATGTACCAGCCCGACAGCTAACTGTGTGTGCAGGAAGGGTAGCATACCAGCCCGACAACTAACTGTGTATGCAGGTTAGGAATCGCACACAAACCCAACAGCTAACTGTGTGTGAAGGGTTAGAAGGAGTGTACCACCCGACTGCTAACTGTGTGCGAGGGAGAAGGTAGAGGAGAGAGGTGATAGGTGATAGGTTGCGTTGGAGTTTTATAGCCCTTCTTTGGTGTGGTCATCCAAGCTCCTCCTTCGATGATTGTGGCTCCTTCTGTTGATTCCCTGATGAAACTGGTGTCGTCGTCTGCTTGTTTACATTGCCCTGTTTATTTACGTTGCATAACTTGTTCTACATATATTTGTCATTCGTAGTGCTCACGTTACTACAATGTTTACGCTGCGAGTCTGAAACGATTCGTGTTCAAACACGTGGAACATTACAATATCGTAAACGAAACCAGCACAATAAGATAGTCAACCTGAACAAACATTGCGGGGCCCTCGCGTAAAGATGACTCTTCAAAATTTTCTAAATTAGAACGGGCATATCTCCTAATTGAAGCCAGCACAAATGTTGAAAGTGGGTAGCACAATCAGCACAGTTTCAGTGCTACAAGGCACAACAAAAATCTCGATCAGCACAAACACTTGGAGAACTAACGTCGCATAGGTCGAGGAT
This sequence comes from Lepisma saccharinum, assembly GCA_022664845.1. Classification (NCBI taxonomy): domain Eukaryota; kingdom Metazoa; phylum Arthropoda; class Insecta; order Zygentoma; family Lepismatidae; genus Lepisma; species Lepisma saccharinum. Next base: position 38,438 of record JAGDQP010011493.1, read on the forward strand.
CCAGTAGAAAATGTACCTCCTCGCTTTCTCTTAGTTTTCCTGTATCTCAAAACCCCTCCCCAAAATATAAAATGTCTTTCTTTTCGTAGAAATTATTTTCTTCGACCAGAGAAAATTATGAAATTTGAGTTACATTTTAAAATATACTCAGGCTCCAAAATAGGGTTCCAAAAAATTCTCAGGCTCCATAAGAGAGATTATGAAGAAAGGTATCGGCCAGGGTCTAAATTGAAGGTACAATCCCAGCATTCCCTTAGTGTTACTGAGGGGGGGAAATAAGTCAATCCTCTGCCACTGATGTCGAATGTTAAGACAACCTATCTCCAATGAGCTGCTACCTCTCTTCCTCTCTTTATTTTTCTTTCTCTCTCTTTGGTCTTATTGAAATATGCTTTTCTTTCAACAAGAAAAGAAGTATTCAAAAAGTAGGAGAACGGCTCCTCAGGCTCCAAGATATTGTTGGGGACAGTATGAGAGAAAGTATCGGCCAGGGTCTAAATTAAAGGTACAATCAGACCATTCGCCTAGAGTTACTGTGGAGAAAAACTAAGCCAATGATGTCGAATACTAAGTCAGCCGATCTCCAATGAATCGCTACCTTTCTCTCTCTCTCTCTCTCTCTCTCTCTCTTTCTCTTTGTTCTTACAGAAATACGATTTCCGTTCAACAAGAAAAGAAGCAGTAGAGTAGTAGAAAAACTCCTCGAGGAATAGTAGATAAGTCGATGAAACAATTTTACGAAAATACATGAAATAAAACCCAAACTAAATTTTTCGTTAGGGATAATCGTCATGAAAGCCTAAAAGATTCAATCTCTCGGTATGATTGTAAAAACACCCAAACTAGCAATAAAGCTGTTCCTCGAGTGTCCATTCGAGAACCAGTCTCGGCTATGGGAGAGTTCAATAACTCCTATCAACTCTGTTATGAGATATCATACCAAGCCTCAAATTTCTTTCTTACTATGTGAAATCCTGTCAACTCTACTTTGCACAAACGCTAAGAATGCGTACACAAACAGTTCTGACAACACATATGCGTATTAATAATAATTTCGTGTTATTGGAGCCTGAAGGTATGATGGAAGCCATTTTGAATTGCTATTATCTCGCTTAATAATTGTGCTCAAACGTGCACAAAGTATTGCAATAAAAAACTATTTTGAAACATTGGGAGTTTGAAGATATGGTGGCTGGCATTTTTGAATTGTTAACATCTCAGTTAATAATTGTGCACAAACGCTGAAAATGCGTGCAAAAACGATTCAAATTAAGAAATTTTGATCACAGTACGTGGGGGTTGTCGTTTCCCCAGCCCCCGTCTTTTTATTTTTCAATTTATTGTTGTGCAAAACGATAAAATTGCGGACACAAACGATTGCAATAAAAAAATTGTTTTCCAAAAATTGGAAGGGGAGCCTGTGAAATGGGCGTTCAACTTAGCATATTGGGTCCCCGAATAGGGGGTGCCACTTTAAATTTGCGGAGCCAGGAGCCAGGTGCCCCTCAACTCCCCAGGATTGGCACCCTTGCTTATAGGATGGGGTAATAAACTCTTTTTTAGCTTGAATAGCGCAAGGAAGATACTGGAAGGCAGCAGGGAAAGAATATACTATGTCCAATTTCTTGATTTTATAAGAAAACGTTTTAAAGTCCATGATCAGCGTTATATAGCCTACCTGCACATCAAATAAAGATTTACTTGTAATAGACGGGTTACTCACCATTCTCTTCAAGCTTGATGGTATGTTAAAGAGCTACTTCAAATAGTAAACAGATGGCAGTCTTAACTCAATTTGGTCAAATGTGGACAAAGTAGGTTCGTTTCCTGTTGTCGTCAATTTTAAAAGCAAAGGGAATAATCCCCTTTGAGCGTATTCTTTCGGTGTCCTTTCTTGATTAGGGATAATAAATTACTAAATATTAGAAAATACTTTTCGAGATCAAAATCTCAGAAATATGCTTGTAAGTCATTCCAGCAAAAAGGCACTGGTTCTATTTCGATTATTTGAACTGTAACACGAAATGTATCAAATATACAAGAAGCATTATTAAGAATAAAATAATGGTAAACATACATCAACATGGTGTACTTACAGTAAATGTTTTTGAAACAATTCTTTTCTTGTAATATTACTCTTAAATATGCATCATTATTTTAATTAATGGCAATCTAAAAAAAATAGGGATAATAACGATCTCCTGTGGGGAAATCTAATCATCCTCCGTTTACAGCCACTTAACAAAGTTATTTTTTTGGATCCTATTGCCCCCACACAAACCTCATTATACCAACCATTGCAACTCTGAAAAGACATCCACAGCAGGGGTGTAATTATGGCGCAAACCCCCGTAATGCGGGGGTTCGACCCTTCCAGGCGGGAGGCTTCACCCTATCCTCTCAATGGGTCGAATCGACCGCATGCTGGAGGGGAGAAGCATAAAATGTAGCTTTACCTTCGATCCACAATCCACTTTGTGTAGAATAATATTGTGGGAAGCAAAATCCACATTGCCATCATCATAATTATTTCTTATCTAATGACCGGATGTGAATTTGCTCTGTCTTTCAAAATTGATCTCTTTAGATCTACATGCTGCTTCGAAGTTAAAAGGTGATGTCAAATGTAGTTTTATTGTTTCATTTAGTACTTTGGAATCGCCGTAGTTCAGGCTCTAGTGCGTCTTAATATGAAAAGCAGCGTTCAGTTCCCGACCAGGCCGTTCGAGACTTTTCGTCATCAAAATGATTTCTGGGGTTTGGAGGTGCGCTAAGCCTCCTATCCAGAGTGTTCTTTGTATTCTGAACACCTTGGTAGCTAAGGCTCGGCAACCCTACCTCACTACGGGCCATAGGTCGACAATATGTGGAGGGCTACTTCTAAATCCAAAATGCGCAGTTCACGGCGCATGGTCATCGCACACAGGATACCTTTACCTTTTTATTTAGAGTAATGTATATTACGGTCAACAACTACAATGGTGAAGCGATCATTTTCTGGTCGGAATAATCTCAAAATGTCGAAATTTAGATTCTGAGGTGGCAACTCTAACACATTAGAGCGTCTAAGAAAATTAATTATTGTAAGCATTACCTACCAATGAAGCCTTGAAGTAAATGCAGAAACGTGATAATGTTTAACTCATTAATGCATTATTATTAGAAATATACGTTACGTTAGTACAAAAGTGTAATATGATAAGTGTACCGATTATGGCCCGGGTCCCCAATATGGCCCACCCCCAGATCTCTGCATCTTTCCATTGCTGCTACTAGATGTCACCGTAAATTATATCTTATGATAAGCATTTTTGCGCGACTCATTTGTCATTTGTTTGCGAGTGACGTGAGCGGTAGAAGCTCCAGTTGAAGTGGCATATTGAGCAAGAAAATATTTTGCTGTTATTTTAGCAAAGTAAGTAATGTTTCGTTTCAGTATCTATTGTTGAAAACCTAATCAGTATAATGCATGGATATTGTAGCTATGTGATCTTACATTAACATACAATGTGTATGACGCAATGTATTGCGTTGTGTAACTAGCAGGCGCCAGAAAAAATAAAGAGGTCAATAGTACGCAATATAGCCCACCGCCATATTGGGCAAAATGCAGTCATAACTGTTTACAATGAAAGAATTGGGTTTTGAAATGTTTGTACTGAACACACATGATCATAATGTTTATTAACTAAAACGAAGATCATGTCAGGTAATATAGAAGCTATCAGTTCCAATACAAAGAGTAAGAAGCTAAGAAGTAAGAGACCAGCGCAAAGCAAGTGTCACCATGTTTAAAACAACCTGAATTTCAGCAAATGTTTCTAATAGTCTTGAAGAACCGACACTGAGTTGCTCAAAGTCTTGTGAATCTTGGGTTTGTTACCTTTGTCAGGCAGACAAGGCTGCAGCCATGCATCTTGACATGTCGTAGAGCAAATACGTTCATGAAGAGTGTGTTGAAATCATCGCTAAAGAAGAAATCGTTTCTTTGTCCCTCATGTGAGACGTGACGTTCTAAACTTCTTTTTTTGTGTTACACTTCTTGTTGTTTACTCATATTTTTCTTTTTGTATATTCACTTGTTTTTCACAAATGTTGGCATTTTGTATTAATTCATTATTCTTGGTTTTGCATTGTCATATAAATTATGTATACTTGTAATGTATATTTCTCAATATGTAGCATATATGAGTAATGCAGAAATAATACACATCACGTTTGAAATACGCTCTGATGCGTGCCATATTGGGAACACCATGTTCCCAATATGGCCCACTGGCAACATTTTAGTTTTCGAATTATTACATTTTTATATGTTATTTCTAGGAAACAGATTTTTTTATTTGTCCAAGTATTATCCCTACTTGATGGTTCAGTCTATTCGTATGAATAAATAGTCTTTCTTAGTGAAAAAGTCAACAAAGTAAAGGTAGGCCACAAGTTAAATGTATATTTAACAGAGATAACCCATACCTTCTATAAAACCTGGCACCAGGAGAGTTCACTTACGCACAAATTTTCACGACATATTGACCTTTGCTCTGGTTCCAGTCTTTTTCTGTAAACACCCAGTATTATGTTGTAATCATTTTTGATCGAAATAGACCTCAGCTACTCACGAACACGTCGTGCACGAAATAAGTTAGAAGAAAAATATGTAAAGATACATGACCGCAATTAACCTTACCTAACCTCCAGGTGGAATAGAATGTTAACAGCACTTTTGCGTACGCGCACTGCTAACAGGGGGCTGCGTCCCCTTCCCCCCCGCGGCTTGCTATGCCCAGCTCCTCGAGCACGGCGATGTGGCAGGGACGTGACAGGCAGGTAACCATGTGCAGCCAAACAGTCTCGATTACCGTCCATAATTTGGTACTTGTTGCAGGTGCAGGATCCTTAGCACCAATATCCCGTTCGATGTTATCCTACATATGCTCAATAGGGTTCAAGTCAGCCGATATAGGGGGGCAAATCATGCATTGTAAGTTGACAGAATGTTCCTCAAACCAATCGCACACCATTACGGTCCGGTGATATGGTGCATTGTCATCCTGGAAAATACTATTTTTGGCAGGGTACGCGAAGTCCATAAAGAGCTGGAGATTGTCACCAAGCAGCGGAACATAGCGCTGACCGGTCAATGTCCGGTTCAAACGGACCAGAGGACCCAAACTATGCCTGGTAAACAGGCCTCACACCATGACGGAGCCACCACCAGTTTGCACAGTGCCTTGTTGACAACTTGGGTCTAGGGCCTCATGGGATCTGCGCAATACCTGTGCCCTACCATCTTGGCGTACTAATCGTAAACGTGACTCATCTAATCACGCTACACGTTGCCAGTCCTCTAAGGCGCAATCCATGTATTGGTAAGTCCATGTGAATCGCCGCAAGGTCGTGCGATACACATGGAGAGCAAACTGCGTTGCATTGACCACTGATACACGTTCCTGGGACGTCCTGCTATCAGATCACGCACTGTTGCTTGTCTGTTTGCCCGGATGTCGCCAGTCGCGGTCATTCAGCACACGTGGCCGACCACAGCGTTATTTATTATGGGTCGTAATACCTCCAATGCGGTATTAGACGTCCACCCTTGACATTGTGGAGCGAGTAAAATTCACTGTCCGGACAACTTCCGATATCGCATGCCCCATTCATCTAGAACTATCTATCACCCCTCACTCAAACGCCGATAACTTGCATTGGCTGCCATCACCATGGTTCAAAACGTTTCACTTCACTCACTGAAGCCCAAATGTCCACACTGTAACTGCTTCGCGCCATTCGACATCTTTGTCGCGATGTTACCGCGCCGTCAACTAGTTTCCTCCTACTATCTCATGACTTTTGGCACTTCAGTGTAGAAGTGAATAATATTGTTAAGAAGCACGTTAATTTTGTTTTGCTTTCTGCAAACTATTCATAATTTTTATTATAGTGAGCTCACGTTATCACATCGTAAAAATATAGTAACGTATATGCCGACCTCTTGTGGAGATTATTAGAGCTCGTCAGTGAGTCCGTTTTGCATTATTGGCTTATACAGTTGACAACTTGCGTAACTGTTCCCACCCAATTTTTCTACTATTTGCCAGCATCTACAGGTCTCCATGTAGAACGCGATTCTTTTGTTTGTTCAATGAAGTTACTTAAGTGACCAATATCCTTCTGGTGCTACCTACCTTTCAGTTCTTTGCCCGCGTGGTGAAAGTGCTTGATGTTTAGAGCCCGAGAAAACAAAGTAATGTACTGCGGTTGTGATTACCTGATTATGTTATCAAGAATGAATGGAATGATGTCCCAACGCAAGTCTTTGACGATAATTACATTTTTAGCAAGAAGGATACTAAAACTGCTCAACTTTTAACCTTGAAAAAATCATAAACGTACAACTTCGTACAATTGTATGTGATTTTTGTTATATTTTTAATTCATTTGGTGTACAGAAATTTAGCTAATAAAGCAGGAACACCCTCAAGAATGATCGAGTCATATTCATGCGTTACAACAATACTGTGCAAGTTAGATAGCATTAAATCTAATGTTTTACCATATTGGTTTCAAGTTGTAAAAATTATCAAATTATGTAATTTTGGCAGATTGTTGTTCAGACAAAAACAATCAGTCCTGTAGCTTCCGTAATATTAAAATCGCCTATTAGGAGAATGGTGATTTCTGGTGGTAATACACTATAAAATAAAAATAATCTTGGTATACTGAAATAGGAGACGAAGGTTCAATACAGGAAACACACAGAAATATACCAGTAATATTATTTGCGGAAAGTTTGACTCAAATACAATCAATACCAGGGAAATCAGGGGAGGATACATTCTGCAGTCGAAAATTTTTATTTACAACCGACAGAACTCCATATCCAGATTTTTACAGGAGGAAGCGAGATTCATCTACAGAATATGAAGTATATTTTAAAGGATTTTTACAAAGAAGTATGTTTATCATCTGTACTCATACGGAAAGTCTTCTTATTCGTGCGAATTCTACCCATTTAATAAATAAAAATAATAATTACCACGGGTGTTATAGAACAAAAAGTTCTGAGCCTGCCCCAACGCCATCTGTCCGTGTCTGGTGGAACTGCGTGAACGTGAGTGATGGCAGTGTGGTTAGTACTGTGCACCCTAGAGACTTTCTAGACCGAGTGGCCGTCACGTCTTTATGCATGTGACCCCAAGTTTGCCTGACGACGTTGGGTGGACGCCGAAAAGTGGGGCTCTAGCCGGGAATTGAACCCGGAAGCACGAGGACATGAGTCGAACGCTCTAACCGCTAGACTGTGGAGTCCCGTTTCTACCTATTTACTCCAGAGAATATCTGGGAGTTTCTTGAGGGATTCCCTTGCGTATCTATTGCACAATTTTGGAATATGCATTTTTCGATAGAGTAGGTTTTATTTTCATTTTAGATATGTTATTAGAGAAACGTGTTCTTGTTCTCTTGGTCTCTTTGTAGCGCACTAACTCCCGAAAGAAAGCAGATACAACTAGTAAAATCTGTAGTATCTAAAGTTTAACCTTCCTGAATTATGGTCTTCCTACACGTAAGAATAACACATTAACTTCATAATAATATGATTCAATTGTATTTTATGGTAACTAGGCAACTCGTACACAATCGTATTTCATAGATTTATTCGTACGAGAAGTACAACTACCTGATTCCTCATTCTGATAACTAGAATGAATAATAATCCAAATATCTTACACAATCACAGGTATCTCTCCACACCACAATACTTGGACACTTCAATATCTTATACAACATTAATTCTGACCGCAACTTATATGATTACTCGATTAGTATTTAAAAATAGAGCGCATTTGTATCCGACTTTCCTTTGTTTAATAAACGATAAATCAGTGTTATCCTAACATGCATAAATATAATCCTAAACCCATTGTAGTAATAACCAATTGCTAAATATTGTCATAACAGTATGAATTTTAACGAAATGAAAACTTTAGTTTAGTTTGGAATATCCAATTGTTTTTTTTTCTTTTAAAAATTCAAACTTCCAAGTTAAAAGATAACGTCTTATTTTACCTGTTAATAATGTGAATAAAAGTCTCCTTGTACACGTCAAAGTACCTGTAAGATATCTTATCTCAAATTTGTATTGTGGTTTAATTGCTTAGTGCAAGAACGCATTTAATGGGTGAAATCGGATCATCTGACAGATGACGCAAGGGAGGTCTAGATCCTGTATGGGCTGTCCATCCAAGGATGTAAACTTCCTAAATTAGGGAACTCAACTTTCAAGCTGGTGGAGTTCTGTATCGTGGATACAAGATCGAGTTATGGGAAGAGATGTCTTCCGTAGCGTCTTATCTGGGTACCCGCACTATGCCTGGGATAACAACCTGATCGTGGTCTCAATGCTACGTTATAGTAGGTATCGTCCTTAGAAACTATGTGGTCAATTAGGACATAAGTGAGATATCAACGAACTTTCAAATTCTCAAACTACATGGAAAGGGGAAATGGGCTACGATTTTTAAAGAATGACAGAGAAACAAAATAGAATGCAAAATATTACAGCTGAAATATATTTAATAATCAATACCGGTAATCTTTCTACCCGTTTTCACTTTACCGTCAGCAAGTTCGAAACCTGTGCTTAGGGTCTAGCTAGCACAACAGCTGGTACAACCATACCTAATTTCTGAAATATTTTATCTTCTGTGACAAATAACTCAGATTCAGCACTTAGTTAGCTGATTTGAGAAACTTCCTGATACAGAGGCAGGCCAACGGCGCTGCTCACGGTCTGCTGACTATTGGCCAATGGAAGGTTGTACTTAGAGATAAGCCTCTGGTTCGTTTGGGCCAATGGAAGAACGTAGCCGGTTGAGATAAGCTGCTGTTGCTGGTCGACAAGAGGTACGATGTTAATTCCAGCAGTTGTAGTGTACGTCAAAGGAATGTTGTACAGTTGTCTGGCATTGCTGACAGAGGCCACGGAAACTTGCTGTTCTGCAGTGGTCAGGTCACACTTTTTACGGTTGCTACCAGAAACATCTGGATTAAGGGCAGCGTTAACAGCGGCAGCTTCGTATTGTTTGGCGAACCTTTGCCTGGCCAATTGAACCTGAAATTTAAAAAGAAAGACAGTAATGATTAGTGAAACGTAAATTATCTTTAACGTGAAACGCAATAGTAAAAATATTTTTGTCGCAGAGTATTAAGAATGTCAATTCATTAAAAGAAAAGAAAAATATTTTGTGCTTGAAATCGTAGTAGTTCAGAGTGTACCAAATTAAGGAAAGTTGTTTAGATGTAAGGATGAAAAAAAGAAACGTATTTGAAGAGCTAACTCTCCAACCATACTTAATGCAAGTGAGGGAACGGTTATGCGCGAAAATTAATAAAAAAAGATGCAGTAAGTGTAGGCGGTGTGGACATCATTTAAACCTGCGCTTTGTTCCAAATACTGATTCTGAAAGACAGAAAAAATATATTGTAATTGGAGCGGCAAGTTTAACTAGTAACAATAGTTTGATCTAAGAGCGATTATTCTATAATAGTGACATCTAATGGCCACTATGTAAACTACGTGTGTCAGCTAATCCCATTTTCGTTTTTGTTATTCCCAAAAGATAACACCACAATCTAATCTGTCAATGTACGTTCTTAATGGATTTAGATGCCTGATATCTCTGTCTTTGTGAAACGAAGAAAATAAAGACGATTGTTTTCTCTTCACTACCAATATTTTGACATCAGGACGCAGCTCAAATTCTTGTATATATGTTGTTATTTCTAATGTTAACAGATTGTAGTGCTCTCTATAGATAGTAGGGAAACTTTGTTCGTACCCGTTAGAAGAGTTTTGTCAGTTTTCTTAAATTGATAATTATATTTGAAGCCCTAGAAAAAAAACTTACCGCCTCAGAATATAAGCAGAGAGAATGATCTACTAAACAATTAATATATAGTTTTGCCACCGGAAGAGCCCCGTTTTCAATGAAAGAATTAACTGTATCGAAACATGCTTTCGGGACGTCTATTTGTAACGGTTTTTGTTTGTTGTGACTGTGAATTCATCCTTTAGTGTTCCTGAGGGTAACTTTGAAAAGCATTATCCATCATGAATGTGCAATGGACAGAAAAATGAAATCGCCTGTACAAGTAACAACTGAAGGAATAATTAATGTACATCGAATGAGAAGCTACTTTAGGGTTCTATGATTGTGTAAGCCAGCAACATTATTAGGTGGTAAATATTATAGGTTAGCTTAACTAATGGGTTACATGATAAATAATAATGGTAAACCTTGTGCGTAAATATGAAACCGGAATTTTTGTACAGAAAAGGCACAGTGATTGGATGACAATGCTAAGAACTATTTTATTCGAAGTATTGGCCATCGCTAGCGATACATTTCTACCATCGTTCCGGTAATGTGTGGATGCCAAACCAAAAAAAAACTGTGCCTCTTGTGCTGCAAACCAGTCATCAAGCCGTTTTCGTACATTTTCGTAAGGTGTGAAGCGCTGGTCAGCATGTGCGTGTCCCATGGATGCAAATAAATGAAAATCGGAAGGCGCCAAGTCTAGTGAGTAAACCGCATGCGGAAGGATTTCCCAGCCAAACGTTGCAATCATTTCCTTGACCGGTTTTGCTGTGTGGGAGGGTGGATTATCGTGAAGCACACACTCACTTTATGTTGTCTTTGATCATATTCTGGTCGTTTTTCACGCAAAGCTTGATGCAAATCGATCATTTATTGTCGGTAACGTTGGGTATTAACGGTTTTGCCAGGTTTCATCAGTTCATAATAGATCACTCCCTTCTGATCCCACCAAACACAAAGCATTGTCTTCCGTCCATAGTGATTTGGTCTTGCAGTCGAAGTCGCCGGTTCTTCTGGAGTTACCCATGATCTTTTACGCTTAGCATTCTCGAAATTGATCCACGTTTCGTCACCAGTCAGAATTCGATGGAGAAATGATTTCCTTTTATACCTGGCGAGCAGAATTTTGCAAGTGGTTTTTAGTTCTTCCTGCTGTCGTTCAGTCAATGCATTTTCCCACCTTCTGAATCTTGCGCATGGCTTTTAAACGTATGGAAACTGCTTGCTTCTCGTGTCACATTTAATTAATCCGCTAGTTGTTGTTGCGTTTGAGCGTCATTCTCATCCAACAAAGCTTGCAATTCGCTGTCTGCAAACTTTTTCGGTGATTTTCCACGTTCTTCGTTTCTCGCGTAAAAATCTCCACTTTCAAATTTTTCAAACCACGCATAGCACTGTGACTTACCAAGAGCATGATTACCGTAAGCTTCGACAACCATGCGATGCGATTCTGCAGCAGTTTTCTTCAAATGGTAAAAAAAATCAATGCTGTCCGCACATTGTAGTTTGTAGGTACATATTGCGCCATGTTCAACGCTATTAAACACTACACTATGACATAAAACTGTCTTGTTGTGAGTTGCAAATCATTATCAGCAGTCAAAACAAACAAGTGGCGCCAAGGACGCAGTTTCACGGTAACACACAGTGATAGCTAACACCGTCTATACACAAATTCCGGTTTCATATTTACACACCTGGTAATGTTCTTTACTTCAATTTGCTATGTGAATATTTATCTATATATCTACATATCTATCTATCTATCTATCTATCTATCTATCTATCTATCTATATATATATATATATATATATATATATATATATATATATATATATAAAGTCAAAATGATGGACCCGATTTCATAAATTTATTTTGTGAAACATAATGAACATATCTTAATGTGAGCTACGCGCAAGGAAAGGCAAAAGTTCAAAGTTTAGTTGAGTTTAGTTTATGTCCCGCGTGGTTGCATTGTCTACCGCTACGCGGCGCGGGAAGCAGTTAACGAAAATGGCGCTGACTGGAGAGTAGAAATCGTTCTGTGCTGGATTACCGTGTAAACAACTCTGTGATGACTGTTCAACGGCATTTTCGTACCAAGTATGGCAGAGACCCACCTACTGGAAAAACCATTCGTACGTGGTATTTTTTTTTATTTGGGGACCCGCATTCCACCCCTGCCTCTTTGCATCCATTGCACAAGACAAGTTGTGCACTTTCTGGGACGCGCATCACGAGCAGATATTTGCTCTCCTTGCCTTGGGGCAGGCATTTCCCTAGAGATTCTTGGATTGCCGGAGTTCCGGCATTCCAAAAAGCTCCTGTGTTCCATCAGTCTGAGACTTCTGGGGTTGCGGGACGGGCTTTTGCCAGGCGTCCAGAATGTTCTCCTGGCCTCAATATCATAAATGGACCTTTTGCATGGGGGGGAACCCTTTCTACTTATATCCTATTTATTTAGAAAAAGAACAAAGAAACAAAGTACATAACATTTAAGGAGTCAAACAAGGGGACAAGGACAGGACAAAGACAAAACAGGACAACACATAACTTGAGCTGCTTCTTCGTATGGCTTCTTCTTCTTCTTCCTGTAACAAGATAAAAAAAATAGCAAACATAGGATTAGGTGGGCGTGGATGCGTTGGTAAATCCACAAAGTTTTTTTTCGCCATCCCATTCCTGGTACTAACTGCATCTTCTTCTTGTCACAGGGTACTCCTTCTGCAGTCTCGTTTCCATTATTCCACACTTTACACAAATTTCACTTAACTCACGCACTCTCTCCTCACTCATTCCACTTGTTCCATCTAGCCGCATTGCTTCCGGGTTCCAGAAGGTCAGCCTTTTTGTACAATTATTAACTGTTATCTTTCCTTACTCACATCCATCAGCACCTCTTCCATTCACACACTCACACACTTAGAGCGTCTCTTGTGACGGTTTCCGCCTCAAGGCGCTAGTTCTGCCGGGTTCCAGCAGACACAGTTATTCTAATTATGTTCACATTTTTAATTTATTTCACTTCACATTTAAGTTCTGTTTTTTAATAGACGCGGTTGTCACGACGCGGCTCCGCGGACACAATAATCCACCAGCTTACCTGTAAAGTAAAGATTTTCCCTTATCTTGTCTCCTGTACGCGGTGGTTCACGCCGTTAGTAAATTTTCTTTTATAGTAGCTAGAAATTCTATCTGTTAGTCCCCTGAGGGGCGCCACCAGTTCCGGAGTTCTCAGAACGTTTGTGACGGGGGTCTCCCCCAGGAGTTCTCTTTAATCTCTAGCAAGATGCTCAGTTTCTTGGCATCGCAGAATGATATGCTCGGGCGTAGCCACCACCCTACAAGTATGACACATATTGTCCTCGACGATGTTCATCTGGTGCAGCTTCTGTCGAAAGGGACCGTGGCCAGTTAGATATTGCATTAAACCTCCCGTAACTTCCAACTGCATATCCAATCGTTCCTCAATGCTCGGAAAAATAGAGTATAATCTTCTTCCTTTATCGGTTGCGTTCCATTGTTTCTGCCATGCCTCGACCACGATTGAATTGATTTCAGAAACGTTTTCTGCAGGTCTATGTAGAATTTTAATTAATTTATCGTGGTCTTTCTTTTTTAGCCAATACATAGCGCCTAATTTCTTAATTTGGAGATGGAGGGGGGGAACAGCCAGTGCGACCTGGAGAGCCTCAGTTGAAGTAGTTCTATAGGCGCCTGAAAGACGCAAAAGCAGTTGTCGTTGCGCTCGATCAATTGTTATTTTTTGTGCAACATCATCTAGTCGATGACCCCAAACGCTTGCGGCGTAGCCCACAATTGCTCTTATTATGACATCGTGGTATATTCGTAATATTTTCATGGGAATTTTAAAGTCATTTACAGCAACATTAACTAACTTATGTGTTATTTTGACTGCTTTATTCTTGACAATTGTCGTATGTTGTCTGAAATTTAACTTTTCATCCAATGTTAGGCCTAAATATTTCATATATCTTTTTCTTTTTATTGACTTCCCATTAACTTTAATTATTGGTCCTCTGTTGTAATTTAAACTGCCTTTAAATAGCACATATTTTGTCTTGTCAGATGATATTGTTAGCTTGCTTCCTCTACACCACAATGTCATTTTTCCTGTAATTTCGTTGGCTTTAGTTTCCAGGTCAAGGCGACTACTTCCCTTCATTACGACCGCCAGGTCGTCGGCATATCCCACCACCCTCTCAACTTGCTGCATCCCGCTTAGCATCTCTAGGCAAGGCTGAAAGGCCAGGTCCCAGAAGACAGGCCCCAACATGGATCCCTGAGGGCAGCCCCTAGTAGGAGTCTTCGCCACGACGCCGCCCGCCGTTTCCACCTCTATCACCCTATCATTAAAGTAATTTTCAATGACCTTCCATAATTTCTTATGAATATTTAGCTTTCTTAGTTCCACTAGTAATGAGGGCCACCACAAATTGTCGAAATTCAGAGATACGGGCTGCATCTGTAAGCGAAAATCGACTGGCCG
>JAGDQP010011494.1:0-46382 GCA_022664845.1 Lepisma saccharinum
TTTTAGGCGGCCATATTTATTTAAAGATAACGACTTTTCCAAAAACTTCTTACATTTTCGTAATCTACTCGTCAAAATATATCTTTATACCAAATTTTAGGATTCTATCTGAAACTGTATGGAAAATGGTTCTTTCGCCCGCCATATTTGTTTTAAAATGGCGACTTCTCCAAAAACTTCTTACGTTTTCGTAATTCTTTTGTACTGATCAACGTTTCTACCAAAATTGAAGTTTCTATACTTAGCCGTTTAGGCTGCATATTCCTTCAAAAAATAATTTTGGCGGCCATATTTGTTTAAAAATGGCGACTTTTGTACAATTTTCTCGTATGTCTGTAATTCTTTTCCAGTAGTCAACGTTTCTACCAAGTTTCAAGTTTCTAGGTCTAGTCGTTTAGACTGTGTATCCCTTCAACAAATCATTTCGGTGGCCATATTTGTTTAAAGATGGTGACTTATAAAATGTTTTCTCATATGTTTGCAATTCTCTTGCAGTAATCAACGTTTCTACCAAGTTTCAAGTTTCTAGTTCTAGCCGGTTAGGCTCTGTATTCTATCAAATCATCATTTCGGCGGCCATATTTGTTTTAAACATGGCGAGTTTTGTACAATTTTCTAATATGTTTGTAATTCTTTTGCAGTAGTCAATGTTTCTACCAAGTTTCAAGTTTCTAGGTCTAGCCGTTTACGCTCTGTATTCTATCAAAACGTCATTTCGACGGCCATATTTTTTTAAAATGGTGACTTATAAAAACTTTTCTTAAATTTCTTCAATCTAATAATGGCAATACTTCTTTATATAAAATTTCAGTTCTGTAGCTCAAACGATGTGCAAAATAGATTTTATGTCGGCCATATTAGTTATAAAATGGCGACTTTTTAAAAATCAAAGGCAAAACCGGAATAAATACATTTCCTAGCTTCAAAACCAGTATATACAACATTCACGTTTCGTCATCAGGTTTACGTCCTGCATTCTAACCTTTTCAAATTTACCCACGCTTTCGGAAGGTTTTCAGTTCGAGTTTATTCAAATTGTATTTTATTCAGTAAAATCACATGTTCTTTTATCTCATTTTCTGTATATCTCAACAATATTCAATAATTTTGCTCATGTATGCTATCTTTCTGTAATTTACCAACGCTTTCGGCAGCTTTTAGTACTATTTCCGTCAATATTACATTTTATTCAATACAGTAGGTTCTTGTTTCTGTGTTAGTTCTTGTATATCTCAATACCAACTTATATTCAACATTTGTACAATTTACCAGCGCTTTCAGGAGCTTTTCTATGCAAATTTAGTCAAATTACATTTTATTCAGCACAATAGGTTCTTGTTTCTGTGTCAGTTCTTGTATATGTCAATACCATGTTATATTCAAGATTTGTGAAATTTATCAGCGCTTTCCTAGGTTCAAAAACAGTATATTACACATTTGTTTCAATAAGATACAACAAACGGTCTAGTAGACGTCCAAATGTATATCAACAGTAAGTCAATGAAAGCCTTTCTTCGATTCAAAGGTCCAACTAAAGTAAGCACGTTTCCTAGCTTCAAAAATCCTTATATTTCACATTAGTTTCAATAAGATACAACAAACGGTCTAGTAAACGTCCAAATGTGTGTTAGTTCAATATATAATTATGTCATAAGGCGCCATTCTTCCATCAGCATTATTCCTAAAACAAACAACTAAAGTCTTCACATATGTATTTATCAGTCAGCATTAGTCAAATGTTTCAATACCCGTCCAAGTATTATCTTCAGTAACCATCACCACTATACCACAACAACCTTAATATTAAACTTTAACCATTGGATCTGCCACAAGCCAACAAAATCTAACAATTGCAGCAACTTAAACTTTAAACAATGGATCTATCACAAGGTAACAAAATCTGACACTTGGAGCAACTTAAACTTTAAACAGTGGATCTGCCGCAATGTAATAAACTCTGACACTTGGAGCAACTTAAACTTTAAGCAGTGGATCTGCCACAAGGTAACAAACTCTAACACTTGGAGCAACTTAAACTTTAAACAGTGGATCTGCCGCAATGTAATACACTCTGACACTTGGAGTAACTTAAACTTTAAGCAGTGGATCTGCCACAAGGTAACAAACTCTGACACTTGAAGCAAGTTAAACTTTAACCATTGGATCTGCCGCAATACCATTCTTTTCTTTCAACGCAAGTCAGCAAAACAGTTAAATTCATGCCAGTTAGTTAATTGTTAATCAAACTAATGTAATTACTAAATATATTTATTTGTGTGTCATATTCAAAGGTACTTGAAGTTTCTTGCATTCATATCAACGATGGACAATAATAATTTTATTTCTTATTTCGTTTTCAAAAAAAATCATTCCCACCCTTTCTGCTTCTTTTCTTCTACTTCTTAAACTAAATTAATTTCTTTGCGCCTGTAGGTATCTCGTTGAAGCCAACCCGACTATTATTTTTTTCAAAACTTATTAATTTGATGTTCTTCTTTTTCTTCTTTTTCTTCTTTCAAAGAAAGGGCAAACATGGCTTGCGGCATTCCGGTGTACATTTTTCTGTGCCTAGCCAGGGAAAGGGGCGAGAAGCAAGGGTTGTGAGTAACAAAAAATGTATAATTATTTTCTGAATAAATCAATACAATGCAGGAGCAAGGCAACAGCGAAAGTCTCATTCAAAAATACGTGTCTCAACTTGTTTTCTAGTTTCATTCAAGAGGGAGTGTCTCAAATAGCCACCTGACAATCCACGGTGTACGTTTGCGTGGCGTCTATAGAATTCAAGCTACAAGGACGTATTTAATTAATACGTAATTAAATCATGGTGTACGTGGCTAGGTGTATTCTACTATGCGACATCCCATAATATTCACCGGACGTCCCATCGCGATGGCCACATGACGTTTCGCGGACATTCCATGGACGTCCCATGGGATATCCATGAAGCGGACATTCGGCCATCTGATCAACACGTATAGGACGTTCTGTGGATATCATGGGATGTCGGATGGAAGTCGCAAATATCTCGGCGGGACATTCCGTGGATATCCATATAATATTGAATGCTATTAGGGATGGAGGCGTACATTACATAACGAGGAGATTATAAGAATTAATAACAACAAAATTTTACTAACATTTCTTTTAAATTTATTTTTATGAGCCGAACTGCTAACTTTGAGGTAAGCCCGTCACTTCTGATCTGAGGAATGGCGTCCCTCAACGATCGCTCTTCAGGGAGTAGCCGATGCGGAAGTTAACGGTCGAGCCTTAATCGAGGTACCTTCCTGGCATTCGTCTGGTGAGACTGCAAAAAAAAAAAAACTGGGAAACCTCAGTTAGGATAGTCAGTAGTGGAACTGAAACCGGCGCGCCTTCGCAGAACTACTTGTTATATAATAACCTAATTCACTACAACTTCAGCTTGCTAGCTATCATGTCCTTAGTAGTCGGAAGAACCTGCAATTGTATCCTGGCACCAGCTACGCTAATTGTGTCTTTCTGTGGTTTCACTTATTTATTTACAAATATCTAATTACAGTCCTATTTTCTTCATTTTACACTGGATATATTTAACAAAATTACCAACAAGGACTATGGAAGAGTTCGTCCCTGGGCTTATTCAATGCATCGTTCCAACATTTACCTGATGTGAACGAGGGAAACAGGGATAACCTTAGTGTGGTCGCGGGAATGTCTGGCACCAAGAATCGAACCCGAATACTACCGACTACAAGACGAGCATGCTGCGTACTGTTCTACCTTGTCCTCAATTACACCAGGTAAACAAAAAATGTTACTTTGAATCAAATTCTGAGTTATTATTTCCATTTTCCTTAACCAATGAATAATGCAAAATTATTGATGGGTCAAGTGGTGTTACACGCGTAGCACTAAGCTGCCGTAAAGCCCATAAATACGTAGACTATACATTTTCTTTCTTATTATTTAAAAAGGAATTATCAATTCATTGCATCAACAATAGGTCAAAAGTCGGGTGATTTTACTGATTTTACTTTACCGCCTTTATAAGAGGACGTGTTCATTAAGATAATTCAACTTAACCTCTTGATGTGGAACAATCTGCCTTTTCCCTATACATCTATCATACTTCTCATTAAAAATTCAAAGGAATACGAAGTTTGCTGGAACAACGATTAATTATGATTACAAATACCAATAATCATTATTTTTATCACGAAACAAGAAGAAAAACGGCTATTTAATTGGGTTATGTAATATCCTCCATTTTGGGAAGCGACGGCATTGCCACTTTCGGATGTGGCCGGCTGGGCGCCAATTAAAAAGGTCTAATCTACTGGATGTGAAATTGTACGAAACTTTGCACGTACCGTAGGGCGCAATAAGGAAAAATACGTTGTCGTTTTCTACGGAATAACTTTGTGTTGCACTAGGACAATTTTCTGTTATTACTGTTGGGGAAAGTCGCCAAATATGTAATACAGTTTGCAGAAGCACTTTCACCAAAATAAATGGAAACATGCAAATTTATCAAAAAGTGCTTCACTGAAATGATCATTAGTAGTATGCAAAATGATATCAGTATAAAATTAATCAATAAAAATATATGTAGGTTTATTTACTTTTGAAGGGTAGATTTTAGTCTTTTGTAAAAATGGCTCCAAATATGAAATACTCTTTAAGAATTCATTCCATTTTCTTCTCCCGAATCACTTGGATACCAGAAGCTATATTGCCTTTATCCCATTTCTTGCGTTTACTTTCAAACATCTTTCGTTTAGCACGCAACAATCGATAAAACATGTTTTAGAATCCAGATTAGGTGTGCACAATTTAGATCTGACATGCGACAGGAAGGTTGCTAAGATTGGTCCCGTAGAATACAATAGTTTACTTAGACTACATTTTGGAACTTGTGTCCCACTATATGCTGCAGACTAGGTGTGTAGATATCCGGCAGCAATAAGTATGCATAAAACACATTAGTAGGCTTCTATAATCTACTATTCCACTTAGGAACCCCAAGTATTCCATAATACGCTACTTGCCATTTTGAATTACAATAAGTCAAACCAAAACAATGGAAAATATTGTGGAATTGAGACCGCATAGTTTAAAAGCAACTTACTTCCTTATTGTCAATTTTCTGCTTTAAATTTAATCTGTCTGCTAGTGTTAGATGACTTTTGAAAGACCTACCTGTCATAACTTTACGAAACTGCAAAAATGAAAATAAGGTCACAGCGCCAACGTCGTCGTTAATACTACAGCTTCCACATCTATTCACTCTTACACTAATTTCGAGAGGACTATCAAGTGGTAAAGAGAAATCAGTGCTTTCAATCTCTATTTCGGTAAAACCCCGATATTCCATATTAAGTTCTTATTGCAAAATTTGGCCACTTTCACAATACATGACAAAGCGACTTTTGAGTAGACGTAAATCGTCTTTGTATTCTAAATAATTAAGTTGAAATTTACCAGGAACTCACAATGCCTTGTAGATAGTATTGGAGCGACTTTGCTAACTCGACAACACACAACCTCAAATTATTAACATTTAGGAATACATGCAATCTATAACTCCATGTGAACTGTGTAATAAGCTTTGGTAAATACACAAAGGATATAAATGAGTTTCATTCACAATGTTTAAACAAAGTACCATAGGAGAGGGATGTTTGATAAATTTTATGAAATTACAAATATTTAGTAGGGATATGGTATGGTTGGGACATTCGAACTCAGTTTTAATGGTAGCCATGTGTCCCCCACATATGTTGTTTCTACTACTATAACAGCTAACGAAGGAAAACTATAATATGAACTTAAAAGTTATATATTATGCATGAATTTATTTACGAATTTCAAGTGTATGTTTAAAGTAGCGCACAATTGCTGATATTAGACAGTAGTAAATTTATTGATAACATCCAAGGTATATTTCTACCTTTGATTATTTGTTTCACCTAACTAGGCTATTTTTCTTCCTTTGAACCCCGGGGAATGGAATTCCACCACATTCCCCTCAATTCGACTACTAATAGATCACAATATAATTTACAAAATCATTATATGATACCATGGTATATCTGCTTCTGCTTAATCAATTTCTACTTTTCACCTCTGTATATCTCTTGCTAAGTGGGTTGGGTATTCTGGTTAAATCTAATGTGATTAATGTCATGAAACTCTCTACTTTGAACTTATCCCTTAAGCAAGTACCCTCTGTAAGTCCCCTTTGAACTTACAAAAGTTTTTCTAACACTATCCCTAGCTACTAATATATTATAGTTACTGATTTAAAAGTGTTCCAAGTAGTCATTAATTTGACATACACTATTGCCATTTTGGAAAGATTTAATTTTAAATAAGGATGGCAACAATGTTAATATCATTAGATGTAGCATAACTTGTAAACTGTTGTTAAATTTGACTTAAATTTCTTCACTTACGATTTTTTTAAATATACACTTAAATGTTGATAAAAGTAAGCCTACGCAACGAGTTTTTAACTTTCCGGCACCCTAGTAAAAAATTTCGTGAAAATCCGCATCCACTGTGAAGAATATTTTCCTTCCTTGTGAGTTATATTTCTAGGAATGAAAGTTCTCATTCTATACCTCTAAATAAGTTGTTAATTTTTTTAATATCAAAGTCAAGCCACTCAATGACTCTTGCATATTGGTCTGTCATCTTAGTATCCAGTCTTGATCTGCTATACTTCCAACTGTTATTTCGCCGTGTATGTGCTATAGTTACACACATTTATCCTTTTCCTTTATCTTTTATTTTAATCCTCCCCTAAGTTACCCAACCCGCTCTTTCATAGTACGTAACTATTAACTTAAAACACGAATTACCTTAACTATTATTAACTATTACCTAATTATTAACTTAAGTCCAGTTGCTCAAAGTATTTTAATCACGAATTAACTTAATCCACAAATTAATCTATGAGCCTTAGATAAAATAATTATTAATACCAAAACCCATTCTCTCAACATCTTTCATACTACCTGGTGTTAGGTCAGAAGAACTACAAATGAACTAATGCTAGTATGCAATTATGACTTCTGAATCGATTTAAAAATCAAGAAAAGCACCAAGGGCATCTGATACCACATCGTATTGCTCCGCTAGATTCCTTCATTCCTAGTTTATCTAAACTAACAACAGGTGGCATGTAGAAAATAAGAATTCGCTATCAATTATTATTTTATCTGACTCGTCGACAAACCCTTAAGACATTATCCAACGAAACACAAGTCATCATATAACGGTTTGTGTCTGGAATATAGCTAAATAAGCTATGACGATATAATAATCACAGAGATATAGAGTGTAGAAATGATGTTCTCTGAGAAAATCTATGTATCTGTATATTTCGTACATCTTGTTACCATAGAACTCAAGTCAGTATAATTTAATCGATTCTTATGAACTATCACCAATGTCATATGAACAAGCATACTACCGATATGATCACTAGAGTCCTAATTCCAAGCAATAATCTAAAATCGTAATGAGTGAATCATAAACTTCAATATTCTTTAAATTTGATTTCTATTAGATTCGAATTACTTTAATTATAATTTCTATATAAAATGAGCAATAATGAACTTGTTATATTAGTACTGATATCTTGTCACTTGTTTCAATATACTTTTTTTAGTAGCTTTCATAGATTTACAAATATATGCTATTAATAACTTTCATATTTAACCACACAATATATTTATTATTCAAGCAACTTCTCATTTTGCAGAATAAACTCTTGGTGAATAGTTCAATTTGGTTATCCTTATTCGTGTTGTATTCGCTTCTACCAAATAAGTTAGAATTATCAGACGCTTTATTCACATATACTCTTATTTAAAATTTCGTATGATCTTATTTCACTTTCAATAAAATTTTATTTTCATGGTAACATTTCAAAATTGATATTAAATACCTCAAATTGCTCAATAATTATTTTACTCAATACTTTTTGCCTTGTTTTATACATTGATTACTTCCTGAGCACAGCACATTATTTACTAATTTAGTTTATTGATATATATAGCAATGGATTAATTACATTCAATAAACTTACACCTAAAGTACAAACCTTATTGTCTTCTCAGTTCTTCTGTGGCCACAGATCACATCAATCCGAAACCTTTGATAATTTCTGGTTTGTTACCACCATAACCAAGCACGATCATATGTTGTTTATTTATTGTATTAAATTTTCTTAAAAAGGTTTCGTAATATCGACAAAGTACTATTCCGAATTGAAAGAAAATGCGTCCACACGAATCACGGTGATAAGAATAGTTTAATAGCTTGAGAAATGTGTAATAAGAAAATTTCTGCGCAGAGTTCGAAAAAAAGAGCAAAGAATTATAGAAATTGATCAAAGAGTACAAATTCACAAATTATCCCGACGGAATAATCTTTCGTTACTCATAATCGCCTGCAAAAACAAATATGCTCGGAATAATAGAATTTGTTACAATAGTATTAATAAAATATACAGTACTATATATACTTGAATATGTTTTTAGTATGTCTGGATCCAAATATCTATATCGAATCATTAAAAAGGACAGGGTTATTTAACATACTGAGTCCCAACAAATGACAGAGTTATTTGACTCGAACACTTTTTCCACTTTCGAGGCAATATTAGTATCTGAACATAAGACGTAGTATTCACTCGAGAAATTAAACAAATATATTTTGCACTACCAGATGTAGTTCGCTTAATTTTTACCACGACGTATAAATAAATTCACACGAAATAGGTCTACAGCTCTTCACTAGTCTATGACTGTACTTTAGTATAGTTAAATTCCTTTCCTCCAGTATTGATGGACTTTTAATTCAGTTTATTAACTTTCTGTTTCGATGCACCTACCTCGGAAATCAATGGGTACGTGATCAGGTAAGCGATATTATCCTCGCCTTAGCCTTTTTTCTATGATCTTCTTGCAATACTCAAATCGGTAAGTATTAATGTTCTTTTCACGAACCTGCAACGTCCTACAGTGAGTACTCTCACTATACACAAGAGTTGGTTCAACTTTTCATTTAAATTTAAAATACACGTTGATTACGATAGCGTTCGGATTGTTTATAAAGTAAGTACGTTTTCACGATTGCTGCCTCTCATTCAAGGACAAAACCATTTATATCACCGGCGAAATACTTAGTTTTCTTGTCTTACTAACGCAAAAACGTAATCAGTCACTAATCAGTGCATGTTGATTAAATTATATTATTTCTTTTGCGGCTATTCTTTTCCCAAGAATCAAATAGTATTCACTTACGAAGTTTGTGGATATTCACTTCTATAAGTCTAAGTTTTTGTTATCGTAAATATACCTTAAAAGACGATGGTAATCTTGACGGTCACGTCTCTAAAAAGCTTGAAAAATATTGCTCAAATAACAGTTCTTTCTACTCGCTTCATACGAAAAATAATTCACTCACTTAGTTCTATATTGAAAAGTAAAAACAAAAATAGTAACTTCGCTTCCAGTTGACTACACTAGTTCTAGACAACACCACTTTCTTTTCTTCCTCCTTTAAACACTTTCTTTTCGAAAGTCCTGATAAGCCTAAATATAGTCGCGCAAACAATGCGTACTTGTTTTTCTCCTCATGACAACAATAGCACTGGTGACGTCACACCTATTGTCTGTCCCGTTGTTCTCGACTTCTCAACCTTTATCAGCGAACAACAACGTTTTTTTTAAAACAATGCCTTTCTTCAATTCGATACGAAAATTTGCTTTACGAATTTTGCAATTAATAAAATGCAAATTATAATGATGATCTTTTATATCATGCGTGATAATAGTATTTAGCATAAATGGATTGATGAATGTAAACTTCAACTGACAAGAAAGTCTCTTCCAGTACCATTATTTCTAGGAATATGTAGTGTAATAGTTACTTACAAAATGTTGTCCCTGAGTTGCTGCCAAAGACACTTATGATAGGAATGCCTGTTATGTTCACATAACTACCACAAGCTTCACTCTGTAGTAAGCACGCAGTAAGGTTAAAGTCAACTTAAATTCTTTTCTGCAGCTCTCCTTCACAACACATCGGCCGAATATATTATTTCGAACAAATCGAACACCATTACATCACAGAATATTTCCTAGACATTTTCTTAGTTTCCAGCATCAACCACTATAATCTCAGTGAGCACTTTCGATTGCTAATGTATATATTACGGAACAATCTTTACACACGACTTGCTCGCTTACGTCCTTTATAAGATCTGGTCTGTTCACGGGTAGGGTTTCCAACTCCATAACCAACCTCTGCCCAAGTCAACTACTCGTAACGGGAAGTTTTTTTAGTATAGTACCGGTCATTACATTTGGCGTCCGAAGATGGGAACGAATCCTTAGGCCGTTCGATTTTTATCTATCGAGGCTCCTCAAAAATCCCGGGTTTCGGCAGCAAAAATGATCACCGATCCCTAACATCTTAACAGTATTTTGCCAAATTTGTTTTGTCATAGGCGTGGGATTCCACAACTTGCAATTTGCAGTAGATTGATTCCCTACAATTTTACCTCCATTCGGATCTATCAACGTAACCACTTTAGGACTTAATTTATGTGTACACATATATGTTCCTACATATATATCATACAGCTTTTTTATATGTCCACTTGACATATCTCTCAGTGACCTATTTTTTAAAAACACGAAATCTCCAACCTGAATCTCTCTTCGAGGAAATTTTGCATCATTAATTTTCTTGTTCCTTTTCTGTACTACCTTCTCCCTTCCGTCCTTCACCATCAACAGTTTATCTTTCCATGGTACAGATTTTTCTTCATCCATCACAGGTATTCCCAGTAACTCTTTAACAGGCATTATCTTGTCTTCATTAAGAAATATTTGTATCGGAGCGACAGCCAAGGTATCTGATATAGTATAGTTTAACAAAATCGTTATGTCAGCCAGATACTTCTGCCATAGCTTGTGCGATTTTCCACAGCATAACATCCATAAACGGTTGATCTCTTTATGGCATCTCTCAACCGGATTTCCTTGAGGGTGATACGGAGTAGTATGAATCAGCTGAATACCTTTTTCTTCTAACAAATGTTTAAATTTGTGTGCCACAAAACAAGGTCCATTGTCCACAACTATAGCTCGAGGTACTCCTAGATGCACAAAATAAATTTTTAAACACCTAATAACCGTATTAGCTGTGGCATTCCTTACCGGATATGTTACTAAATACCTGTAATAAATGGCTAAACAAGTAATCACGAAAGAAGCTTGGCTTGTCGATGTGGGTAGTTTTCCTACTACGTCCATGGATAACAAATCCCTAGGATTTTTAACTTCAATGATCATCGGATCTGCTACAGGCTGGTGACACGGTTTAGTTTTTGCACATGGGAGACAGTCTTGAATATGTGCCTGCACATCAGTTCGCATGTTTTCCCAGTAAAAATACTTGGCAATAAGTTGGTAGGTTTCCGAGTGCCGAAATGTCCTCTCGAGTCGTGTAACCCTTCCAAGACGCTCTTCCGTAGCGATATCGGGACGACTATCCTCCATCTGCCATCAATAAATCCTTTTTTTAAGAGTATACCATTATCTACCTGGTAATATTGTTTTATTGTTTTAAGTCCGCGAATACCCTCTTGATTTTCATTTGACCCTTGGAGTACTTGAAAATAAGGTTTAAGTCCGTCATCCTTTAAGTGTTCCTTATTCCACTGGAACGGTGTCACTTGCGCTAGTTCTGGTGGTACTAAACTAAATAAATTTATTTCTAATAGTATAGGTTCGTCGTCACTTAGCCGAGATAATGCATCTGCCATCACATTATTCGCACCAGGTATATAATTGACATCTATATCGAGGTTCTGGATTTCAAGATTCCATCGATACAGCCGATTGTTCCAATACTTTATGTTCTTAAAGTGTTTCAAGGCCTCGTGATCTGTATAAACATGGATTTTGTTTCCAACTAATATTTTTCGCCATTTACGAATAGCATGAATTAGAGCCAAAATTCTAATTCAGTTATCATGTATTTAGATTCACAAGGTTTTAATATCTTGCTAGAAAATCCAATGATCATTTGTTTCCCATCAACATTTTGATAAAGAATTGCAGCTGTTCTTACAACACTAGCATCTATTATGACACAAAACTCTAAGTCCATTCGCGCGTAATTTAACTGTACCTCTGTCACAATATCTAATTTGATCTGATTGAAACTAGTCTCGCATTCTTCCGTCCAACACTAACGTTTCCCTTTCTCCACCAGTCCAAAGAGTGGAACCACCTTCTTAGCATAATCAGGGATAAACTTGGAGCACCAGCCCATCATTCCTAGAATTCGCTGTAACTCCTTCAAGTTAGTTGGCGGTTTCATATCTAATATTACCTTTACATATTCCTCATCTTTAGTTACACCTGTGGGAGATATCACCTGTCCTAAATACTTCACTTTCGAATGCAGAAATTTACACTTTTTTAGGTTCAAAGTCATGCCTGCATGTTGTGATCGTGTTAATACCTGATCCAAATAATAAAGATGTTCATCAACAGACTTCAAAGGGATTAAAATATCGTCTATGTACACCAATAATTTCTGGTATAGTTCGAATCCCAGAACATGTTGTACCGCCGCCATCAATGCACTACTGCCATTCTTGAACCCAAAAGTCAATTTATAAAAATGGTACATTTGCCCTTCAAATGTGAACGTCACTAAGTCTCTACAATTTTCCATTAATTCTAACTGTAAATAAGAAATAGACATATCTAGCGTTGTAAAAAATTATGTTCCTGAAAGTCTAACTAGCAAATCTTCAATGCTCTCTACTTTTAGATTTTCAAGTAGGACGTGTGTGTTTAAGGCTGTCAGATCCAAACAAATTCTTACGCTATCAGAGCCCTTCTTTTTTACGATTACCAGGGGATGACAATGTGGGGAAATAGTGGGTTCTACAACTCCCCACTTTAACCACTCCTCTATTTTGTTTCCTTACTTTATCCCTGTAATGGAATGGTATTGGATACAATTTTTTCGTGATTGGTTGTTCGGTATCAACAATTATTTCGTATTTGAATCCACGACAACTACCTAGTTGTTTACTGAACACAAGCCTATTATCTAATAGTATTTTCAGAAGATCATACTTAATTCTCTCTTCCAATTCTAGATTATTTACCGTTTCCATAATCTTCTCCTGAGAAACACATTCTATATTTGTATTACATGTTGGAATCTTCTCTTCACTCTTCCACACCTTACATGCTCTACATATCATTCGCTGTAATCGTTTGTTACACTCCTCTTCCATTAATTCAATAGCCTCCAGTTCAGCTATTGAAACTTTCCGAAGTTCCTCTGGTTCTTCATTCTGTCTTCTTTATATAATCTATATTTTATATAATATATATTTATTTCTGCTAACTTCGTGCACCACTCAGTCATCAGTCCTTTTATATCTATATTTTTACATTGGCACAGTTCTTTTTTATTCCATCCATACTGCTCATGGATCACATCTTCAAAACTACATTCACATTCACCTTCATTTTCCGTAATAGTGGACACGTAGTTTATATCTTTCCTTTCCTTTACCGATCCCATCTTCATAGGAATTTTAGTAGACTCTTCATTAAGATTAAGGACAATCTCTCCTTTATCAAAGTCTATTAAAACTTTGTGTTGGGTCAAAAAGTTTCGACCGTTCAAAATAGACTGATGAAGCCCTTGAACTACATACATCTGTTAAAATACCTCCTTACTGCCTATCTTCATTGTTAAAACCACACTTCCCATCACACTCATTTTGCGCGTTCCCATATAGTCTACGAGCATAATGTTTTTCACTGACTTGAGGGTGGGGTGTGACACTAGACTGGCTATCTGTTTCCAAAATTGTGCAGAACATAACGATGTTTCTGCGCCACAATTCACTAATACCTGTTAACGGTGTCCTACGATCTCTATATCAATTAGACTGGATTTAACCATTTGATTCATCTCTTGACAAGTCATATAGTCACATTTGTGCTCTAGGTTATATTCCCAATCAACAAAATTGATATAATCGTATATCACACGACATAACAATATACTACACTTATCGTCAGTATTATTTACACTATTTACATTTCCTCTAACTGTTTTCATCTGATCACCACCACTATCAGAACTTTCTTGGGCCATTATTTCAATATCCTGTCGCTCGACCCTTAGCGAAGGTAACGCATCTAGCTTTTGTTTCACTTGGATCAAGTGGAGACTCCGTCCTACTTCTCACTTGGTCCCCTTCTTCCAGTTCACAACTAGTAGTCTCACTCTGGTTCTTAAATGTCATTGTATAATTCTTTCCTTTCTTCTTGTATTTGTTCCAAAACTTTTTGGTCTTGGGTATTGCTCCCGTTTTTGTCCCAGTTTGCTGAGAATCTTTGGTAACTTCTTGTCGCACACCAGAATGAACCATATTTCTCGGAACTAGGGATTTTTCAGAGTAAAAATTCCAGGAATTTCTATTTTGTGGTCCCACGGGCCCATTTTTGGAGTATCAAATTTTGTAATAATGGAACGCGATCAAACGCGATCTAACGATGGTCTATCATTTGCCGTATTTTTTGTTTCGAATATAGCGTCATAAGGGGAAAAGGGGCATATGCCTTGTTAGCCCCCCCCCTAGAATTTATTTTCTTATATTTAAAATTCTAATGTTGATCAAACGAAAGTGACAGATATTGAAAGACGGTCTAACCTTACTTTAAAGATTTAAAATATTTTTAGAGCAAAAATTCCAGGAATTTCTATTTTGTGACCCCACGGGCCCAGTTTTGAGTATCAAATTTTGTAATAATGGAACGCGATCAAACGAAAGTGACTTGGGGCTGGCGATCAAACGCGATCTAACGATTCTCTATCATATGCTATGTTTTCAGAATGATATTCATTGTTGGGGGGGCTAGCACCATGTTAGCCCCCCCAGTAATTTAATTTTATTTGTAATTGTAAACGCGATCAAACGAAGTTTGTTGTCGATCAAACGATGATCAAACCTTTTAAGTAGTTTTTGTTCCAGAACTCATAATTGGGGGGAGGGACTAACCCTGCGCGCCTGGATTAGTAGGGGTATTATTAGTAGTGTATACCGATTTCACTGACACTAGGGAACGTGTTTTATCTGTATAGTGAATTGAGCGAAGATGCCACACATTTTGGTCTAGGGGCCATTGTGGAGTAATTAAAAGAAACAGAAAAGCAAACTTTTTGCACAAATATATATTAAGGTTAATGTAAAGCAACGATCCCCAATAAAAGATGGCAGAACTACCTCCGTATATATCTAACGTATTTTATCGTTGCACGAAATTTCAATGCTGCTCCTACAAATTGTAAAGTACCATTGTAGACCTAACTAATACAAAATGGCCCCAAGAGAGTACTATATGTTATACCTTCTATTAATTTCTACCTCGACTATAGGCGTGGAATGAACCTAAATACGGCACTGAAAATCAAATAATTAAATTAGTACAAGAGAATGAAAATAAGTAGAAATAGCGGTAATGAGAAACCCTTCCTTCCTTATTTCTTAGACGGGTTGGAAGCAGAGATGGTAGATGAATGGACAAATAACTCCTTCCTGCCTTATTGCTTAGACTGGTTGGAGCCAGAGAATAGGTTATAGACTACTACTGCCTACTTTATTGCTTAGACGGACAGAAGTTAAGGATGATACCGCCTGCCTTATTTCTTAGACGCGCCGACACCGAGGAAAGGTTGAGGACCGCTACCCACCTGCCTTCTTTCTTAGACGAGTCAGAGCGAAGAGTAGTGCCGTATGCCTGATCTCTTAGACGGGCCAACATCAGGGACGGTAACAGGTGAGAAGAATGAAGTACAAAGAGTAATTCTGTTAAAGTAAGGTCAAAAGGTAAAGACCAATAAAGCATACGAGATATTGAATAATAATAGGTTTATTAAATTGGCGGACCGTTGACCGTAGAATGTCCGCCAAGCAAGAGAGCTTGATGTGGTTCGTGCCGTAGCCCGAGAAAATCTGAGCTCCCGGCAGGATATTTTGATTTTACACCCGAAAAACGTTCGTAAAAAAATTGGTTACAGGAATTCCATATCAACTGAATTACTTATACAGAGTTTAACATGGTCTTAACATTTATATCGTAGGATGAAATGAAACAATTTTACAGTACATTACAATTTTGTATATTTGAGGGTTTATTAATATGCAAAGCAAAATTCCATGCAGATAGTGCAAGTGGGGTCAGGCATTAATTCATCTTATAATGTTAAAACCTGCAATATGTTTTTTCTCCCACCCTTACCTCACAAATTAAGCGTTACGACCACAAACGCATTTTATAGATGTTTCTCCACTATCTACACTCGACCACTTCAAGATACAGTAAAACAATACTGCGAAAATAACTACACTTATGTTTACACTGGTTTTGTCTTCAGATTCAGAAAACAGTTAACTCTACGTTTCAAAATGAGGTACAATGGGTACTGTATACGAAACTACACTAATACCAAGTGAGCGAAGGTGGGTTAGTGGTCACGTTCGATTGTTCTTTCTTTTTGGCACTAACCGAGTACACAATTGTAGAGTTATGACCCTAAGGCGGGTACAACGGGCACTCTACGAAAAACACAATAATGCAGAGTGGCGAAAGCGAGTTAGTGGTCTGGTTTGATTGTTTCAGCACTGTCTGAACTACCAAACGGCATGTAAAATACAATAAGTTAGTAAATAATCTGTCAGTATAACACAAATCAGTGAACCAACACGTTTATCTCTGAGAGAATATACATATAGCATAGAACATATGCACACATTTTTTTTATCTAGTTTATCCCTATATTCCTCCAAGCGACATTGTAATTCTATTATATGGATGAAATATTATTCGAACATAAATAAAGGGCTAAGTTCCTGTAGGGTGGTAAACTAAAAAGTGGAATTTACAGAAGAAATTATGCGGCTAAAGAAATTTGAAGATCGTGAATATTGAAAAATGGAAGAGGTGCAGTCTCGAATTAATGCACTATAAATCAGAAAGGGCCCCTGCTAGTGCCCGAATAGAAACATATTTTATAAAAAGTCGGATATACTTCACTTCATGGCCCGCAGCTTCCACCAGCTATTGAACCATACCACATATTCCTAGCAAATTATCACAGAAACTTCAATAAATACCTAGCGACAACTAACAATCCAAAACATGATACGAAAACTTATATTCTTATCAATTTCGTTAAATACGAACTCAAGTTGACAAACGCATAATAAACATGACGCCATGCGGAGCGAGACTTGTGACAACACTTCGTATTATGAATGAAACATTCGCCCTAAAAAAAATCATGGAAAATAACTGGAGCGGGCGAAGATGGCTTAGTTAAAGCCAGGCTCGATATTTTATTTTTCATTATACGTTACGTACTTTGCGTTTAAAAACACTAAAAGTGTTTGCCCCACCGTGCAAGAAGCTAAATAGTGCCCCGCTCTTCACTCTTATTTCACACTTACATGATTCGAACCTTCGTTACATTTTGCATTTCAGCCTGTAATTGTCTTATGAGGCATTCATTTCATTGTTAAAATTGTTTGGAGTAGAGCCTTTAATTGTCTACTTAAGTTTTATTTTTTAAAAAAACTTTAAAAAATCTGTTTGATAATATCAGTAACTAGGTTTGGTCATTTTTGTGAGTTGTGAGATAAAAGTCACGATTCTTATCACTGGTGGGGTTCGTATTTCTTTTGTTTCCGAGCTGTCGAGGAACAGGAGGGATAGCTGACGCTTCACTGTTGTGTGAATGTTGCTAGGGTTGGTCTGGTTGACGTATC
This sequence comes from Lepisma saccharinum, assembly GCA_022664845.1. Taxonomy (NCBI): domain Eukaryota; kingdom Metazoa; phylum Arthropoda; class Insecta; order Zygentoma; family Lepismatidae; genus Lepisma; species Lepisma saccharinum. The sequence continues at coordinate 17,873 of JAGDQP010011494.1, forward strand.
TCCGAGGAAAGGAAAGTTCCAGCGACTTGTGTACGAATGGAGGTGTTCTGCGAGAAGGCTGATGGCGACGTGGAAAACAAGGTCGAATACGTCAATGAAGTTCTGCTTGTTGGCTTCCTTGAATGAACCTTTTCGTTCGTTTTCGTGATGTGAACTTTCTTTCAAGAAAATAAATATTTCTTATAAAGCTAAGAACATTTTTCGGAATTACGTAAGTACATTAATTAAAACTCAGTTAATAATAATTAATTCTGATCTACTAAAACACAGGAAGGAGTAATTTATTTAGCGAGTCTGTTCTAATCAATTTAGATTGGTAAATAATCACTTATGTTGTTACTCTTGTACAATTAATTATTTTCAGTGAAATTATAAAATCTAAACTATCGCAATTTTGTTGTCATAGTTTTCTTTTCAATAGACAGGATTGAAATCTAAGTGTAGTTTAGTGCGAATTAAGCCTTTAAAAAAAATCTGTTTAATACTTTGAAGTATAAATCAAGAAGAAAAAATATGATTTAATCCAATTCTATTAGCAAACGGAGAAGGGTTATTTGAATGTAAAGTTCATTTTGCTGTGTGTTTAAAGAAAAGGAGAGAGGGCCTAAAGTGGTAGGTTAATTTGGGTAATTGTGTTTTGACTTTAACCTGTTCATTTAGTAACTTTGGAGCTTAAATTTCGGATAAGTGAAAATTTCGTTAAACTTTCATATTTTCCCCTAAATGACTGTAATTGAATTTACAGTTAGGGAATTTTTGATAATTAACAAAAACTAAACGAATTCGTAAATTTGTAAAATTTGGTGCTAGTAGAGTGTGGTTCAAGTTGTTTCAAAAAACTTGATTAGCATAACAAGTAGCGATGGTACCCTTGCTAGTCAAATTTGCTGGCCGTTTACTTGTTACGTCCTGTGTGATTGAAATTAAATAACTCCTTTAAATAAATAAGATAAAAATGTATTGAGTTCACGAACCTAGTTAAATCGCTGAAATAAAAATTTGCTGTAATTCAGAAAAGACAGAGGGGGTGAGAAATTTTATAGTTTACAAAATGAAATCAGTTGCGTCGTTTTAAAATATGAAACGGGTTCCTTTAACGAATTGAGGGTTTGGATTCCAAGGTCGTTCGTTCAATCGATTGTTTCGCCTTTCTTGAAGACTGAAATTAAGAACTTCAGATAGTATTGGTAATCTTTTCTCAATTTTCCAGTTTTGTAGTCGTATGAATGTGTGAATGTACGGACTATTTGGGTCGGATGATACGCTTTGAGTTGCTTTCAAATCTATTTGATTTTGATGGTATTTTTCGAGCTGGTTCTATTGATTCTGATTGGAAGTTAAGAATGGGATTTATTTATCTCCCATAAATAACATATTTAACAAATAATTGAATTAAATAGTTTGATCTGAAAACTCGTGATTACCGATTTATACAGATTAAATAATTAAAAATAATAATTGGATTTTGATCAATAATTTCGTTGTTGATTTTTTAGCACTATTTTGTCAGTGAATCGATATTTCATCTTCGGTTGTGAATTGAATTTGATGTTAATAAAATTAATCAGAAAATTAATTTGTTTTCATTGTTGTTCCAATTCATAAGATTTTGTTCGTTAACTGCCTATTACCCAAAATGTTCGCTCTGGTGCGGTTTGATATGTCTGGACGCGGGCGCTACTGATCCGAAATTATTTTGGAAGCTTTTCGCTTTTCATTTCAAATAAGTGGTTTAATAGTTTGGGACTCAACAAACTAAAATCTTTGTTTGTGATTAAGGGTGGGAAGTAGTACAGGAGATTCACACAACAATCCTCAGTATTTGTAGTGGGTAATTTTGAAATTATAAGAACACTTCAAATTAATTGTGAGCAGCTGAAATTCAGTGTAAAACGAAATCATTATACTTCAAAATAAGTTTAGAATTTTGTAAATATTTAACTTTTTGGGATCGACGTAGGAGGTTAGATTATTTGAAAAAGGATTTAAGTCACGAAAGTTTTGAGCGGAATGGTTTACGTGAATGTTTGCCTGAGTTGGTAAGTGATATGATTGTTGATGTATGTGTAGAAGTAGTTAGCTCATGAATTGTGTTGTGCATTTATTTTATTGTTTATTTTGTCATAATGTATGAAAATATGATTCAGTTTAGTGACGATTAAATCAAGATAATGATGGAAACCGCTTATATAAAACATTAGAAAGAACTGGAGGTTGTGATGAAATGCAGAATATTGATTGTGGATCCTCACATAGTTCGGCGGTTAACATTGATCCGTTCAGTTTGCAAAATTCTCAATTTGGAGAAATAAATGCATCGTACATGTCTTTGGCTTTCCAATTAGTGGAAGGTTTCCAGTTATGGATATTCATGGAAATAATTTTGATCAGGATCAGAATGTTAGTAGCTCTTCTCCTATGGCATGATGTGGTTCGGGTTATCCAGGTTTACGATCCCGAGGATATTTGCGTTCGAGATATGCTAATATTGTAAATCGAGATGATGGAAGACACCGAGTTTGTGAGGTTCCGAGAGCTGGTTTTCACGTAAACGAACCGAGTGAATCATTAGTGCGTAATTTATTCGAACCTAGATTTCGTAATAAGGATCTTGGCGGTATGGAATTTACGCAGCGAGATCCATTTCGAAATCGTTTTGTTGGAAATTCCCGATGGATAGAAATATTAGATCCTTTGACGTTCAGTTAGGACATCCTGATTTGTACTTTTGTCGTGGTCCGGTAAATGGATTAGTGCCGATAGATTTGGAAAATAAGTATGCTTTTGGGAATACGACTAGGATGTTGCGAGAGAGATTAAGCAAATCCTCTTTCAAAGGTGACGAAAGACAAGAGGCATTTGAAATGCTCCTCTTGATTGAAGAAATAGCAAAATCATCTGGCACTTCTGTTAGTTTAATTCTTAGTGAGCTTTTAAGTAGGACCAGGGGAGATATGTTTCAATAGGTTTTGTATTGTTATAACAATAGATTTACTTGGCAGCAAACAAAGAATTTGATCAGAGATAGGTTTATTACAAATGTTTTGAAACAGGAGTTGACTGGCAAACGAATATTTAGAAAAATGACTTATAATGAAAAAGGTTCTGTTACATAGATTCAGTTTGCTTATGTGCGTCGGTGACTGGTTGCGTTGGTACCGAAGCTCAATTAGTTGATATTATTATAAATGCAATGAATCCTTCTTTTGTTTTTAATAGTTTTCATGGTCGTTTTCCTGGTTCTATAATTGAAATGAAACATCTACTTAACAAATTCGAAACGTATCAACGTAAAAGAGATGATTATTTTAGAAAGGAAAGAAGTCAAAATTTAAGAAACTATTTGAAAATGAAAAACAGGCATTGTTGACAAATGTTTATAAAGATATTAAGGGCTCTTGTGAATACAAGAAAAATACTGGTGCATATACTGTAAACAAAAAGTAGGCAACTCGAACAAACGCTGCAAGGTGTAAAAGAAAAACTTGGAACGAACTAAAAGAGACTCAACAAAGTTGATGTGCAGATACGAATTATTCCTTCATTTCTCGAAAATAGAATTGCAGCTTTTAAAAATGAAGAATAATGGACGAACGTTGTGATATCTGCATAGATTCGGGATGTACGTTTAATTTAATTTCAGGAAAGTTTGTTTCCGAATACGATTATTTGCTCGTGAAAACTGAATGTGAACCTGTTGAAATTAAATCTGCGTTTGGTAAAATGTTTCGTTCGAACGTAACAACTAAACTGAAAGTTGCAATTGGAGGAGAGATTGTTTTCGTAAATTTTTGAGTTGTGAAAAATCATTCTTGTGTGTGTGTTTTGGGAATTTCTTACTTGTCCATGATGGAAGGATTTTCAGATTTCAAGAATGAACTATTGCTGTTGCGTAATAGTCGAAAACGTATCAAATTGAAATGGATGGACGAATCCGTGATGAGTTTGGCCTTAAGGAATTTTGAGATGACAAGTGATGGACAATGTGGAGTTATATTCGAGTTTTGAATAACAGATCAAAAACAGCTATTTCGTGTAATTCGAATGCAAACGTAGAGAACTCTGTGAACGGTTTTCAAAACAGTGTAGGCGCAGAGGAGATTTTTAGTGTGTTCGTGGAAATACCAAAGTTAAAATAATTGAGGAAGTTTTGGAGTGAAGAGTGTTTTTGAAAAGAGGATCGTCAAGCGAGAATGGATCAGAATGGCGAAGAGGAATTACTTGATAACTTGAATTCAAAGGTAGTTGATGAAGAGTGTAGTTTCGAATACGTTTATTAATAAGCTGGAACAATGCAATAATGAATTTGGTGTGAATGAAATGAAATTAAAGCCATAGAGGAATCGGAAAAGGAGACTACGAGTTAGAAAGAAGAATGAGAAGAAATAAGTAAAGGAGAATGATTAAGTTGAGGAGAATTTTGAAGATTACGAAGATGATTGGTCCAGAGAATTTGATGAGGATCATGTAGATAGATTTTATCAGGTCGTTGGATTAATGGAATCAGAACCACAAAATCTTTCTAGGGTTTCTGCTAAAGAGGAAGCAGATGATGAACTTAAATCAGAACATGCTTCAACTTCAGTGAGTGAAATTAGGAATGTGGATAATTAATGCAAAATCGATTCTGATGCCAAAGCCTTTGTTGATTTTATAAATATAGAATATCAGGATGTCATCTCAGAAAAGGTAGGATGTTTAAAAAAATATAAATGTAAAATATATCTAAATGACAAAACGCCATTCAGAGCTAAACCTTTTCCGATAGCTAAAAACAAGAGGGAATTTCTGATGGTGAACTTCCAGATTTGGTAAAACAGGGTATACTGGAAGAGACAGACCACTCTGATTATACGTCAAGTTTCTTTCTTGTTCGAAATAGATGAGGCTCTCACCGGATAGTAGGAAACTATATTAATCTAAATTCAGTAATTACAGATTATGTTTATCCTTCGCCTAACATGGAGGAATGTTTAACCAATTTATCTGGATGTAAATGGTTTTCGATTCTTGATGTTACAAAAGCATAACATGAAATTGAGTTAGAAAAATACAGTAGAGATTGTACAACTATTGTTACTCCTAGAGGAAGTTTTCGTTTTAAAAGAATGCCAGTGGGAATTTAAACAGGAAGTACTATTTTGGCGAAGATAATAGAAAATAGAATAATGTTAGATTTGAGTAAATTTCGAGTGAGAACCTACTTCGATATTTTAATTGCGAATGATAATAAAGAATTTCATTTACAAGCAATTTAGATTTTTTAGATATAATTAGAAAGTGGTATGACAATTTCCCTTGATAAAGTAAAATTGTGTAAAAATAATAAAATATTTGGGATTTAAGGTGAACTTGTAAGTTGGAGTCCTTTTTGTCATGAAATGATACGACAGATAAGAAGTTGATAATTGAAATTACTCATATGTTACTTTATTCATTAAAGATATGCTTAAAGGTATTTAATTATAATAACATGGGTGACTTGTCAGAATTTTTAAAGAGGTACGATGGTATTAGACACATCGGAGGTTTTAACAAATATCGTAGACCACATAAACAGGTAACAAGATTGTATTGGAATTGTAAAAACGTTAGTCAAAAGGGGAATTTACGTAAAAGGAATTTTATTGGTGATGAAAATAACACTTTAATGGAGAAAGTTAATTATGTTAACAGCAGTATAAGTAAAGATGATTTACAAAGATCAAATCTATCGAATATGCATTCAAGAAAATAATATATGAATATTAAACACACATCTTTAAACTATTAGGGGAGACGATGGAACAGGATCACATGTCATCTGATGTTTGTATGAATGTTTCTTGTGAGGAGCCTCGAACTAGTCGTAACGCATGAGTTGATTATGATGATTTCAGTGTGACTGAAGCCTCTATTGAACAGATGAAACAAAAGGTAGATAACATTCAAAGCTTGAATTCTGAGAAAAAGTTACAACTGTACGAACTGATATTAAAGTATAAATCTGTTTTAGTGATCATCCAGCCTGTCATGATACACCTAGGTATAAGATAAAATTTACAGTTAAGACAGTTATCAGAGATATACAGTATCCTATACCAGTTAGTAAGCATGAATCAGCTATTAAATCTAAAAGTCCAGACTCCAACGTTTTACCTATAGTTGATAAAGCAGATGGTGGTGTAAGGTCAGTGCTAAATCTCAATTAGTTTATTAAAGTTCCTCAAAATCAGGTAGAGAACATCAATTCTATACTTACTAGCTATGCAGGAGATTTTTCTCTAAATTTGACTTATCATTAGCTTATTTCCTGGTTTTGCTTGATGAAGAAAGTACACCGTAAACAGCTTTTAGAATAGGGCATTTTCAATATCAGTTTGCCCGTCTACCGTATGGGATGGTAAGCGCTGTTGCTGTATTTATAGGAATGATGAGCATGATGTTTGGTATAAACACCGGTTCTTGACTAAAAAATATATGTTGGCGATATTTGCTGTTTTACCAAAACTTTTCAGGAACATGTAATGAAATTGGAAATTGTACTAAGCACTTTAAAAGATAATGGTATGACAAGTTGAAAAGATGTACCTTTGCCATAAGGGAAATAATTTTTCTAGACCATGTAATATCTGGCGATCATATTAAGACAGTTGCGTATTCTAACAACACTATTATGAATTATCCGACAGTTGTATTGTATCACCTTTATATCGTCTGCTCAAGAAATATGAAAAATGGAGATTGGGAATAGAACAACAACATTCTTTTGAGACCTTGAAGCACTCTATGATTCGAGCACCAGCTTTAGTGCAGTCGATAAGATGCTTTGAAAAGACGTCTTATATTGAGGCGGATGATTCAACTATAGGCCTGGCTGGATACTTATGGCAAGGTGAACTTGCAGATCATGAAATTGTACAGTATGTAAGCCGGAGTTTGAAGGAACATGAGCGGTGTTATATTGTGACCGAGCTTGAATGTCTAGCTGTCATTTTTGTTGTTGAAAAGTTTAAAAAATACCTGAACGGAAGATCCTTCATTATATATACGCATCATGATTGTTTGAAATAGCTTGATTTGAAGAAAAGATGGAACAACAGAATTACTAGATGGGCATTGCGATTATAGGATTATAATAAGTATGAAGTCAAAATAATCTAAGATAAAAATAATCAAATTGCTGACGTGTTAAATAGAATTCCTTGTAATATTACTCGAGAAGAACACATAATCAGTCATGTTGGGTGTCTGAAAACCAAATCTACATTTGTCCTTCTAGTTTGATTATAGAAATAAAAACATATATGAGGCAAATGTTAATCATGCTGTTCGTCTAGCATAGAACTAAAGAGGCCAATGTGGGATATTAAAATTTTCTCCCCGCAATTGAATTGATTAGCATAAAAACGTAAAATTATTGTTTTTTTTTCAGAAATTTGTGTTGGCTAGTTGATCAGGAAAAAATTAAGCATTTTCAGCTCCAACTTTCAACGTCGTTTAATGAAGGCTTGATTTTTGGACATTGGCCCTTTTTGTTCTGAGGTCCAGATATGTACTAAAGATGCTTTTTACATTACGCAAAGCTACATCTACTGACGTTATTTGTAAATTGCAAAACTTTGGAAAGCATTGCACTTATCCGTGTAAAGTATTAATTGGCAATGGAACCCAATTTACTTCGAACAAATGGAGAAGGTTTTTAACCGATAATAGAATTAAACAAATTCTTACTACCAGCTATCACCCACAAGGAAATCCTGTGGCGAGATACAATAGGGAGATTGGGAGAATAAGAAGTTCTTATTGTAGTGATGAACATGTGAGTTGGAGTCAGTTTATACCGGAAGTGGTAAAATTTATGAAGCAAACTGTGCGTGAGTGTCAGAAGTGTACTCCTCATAATTTATTTCTTAATATACCAGGTGATGAAACATGGAAGCAGCGACTGTTGAATATTAATGAAGCATTTGATAGTAGTCCTGACATTCAAATTAAAATGAATAAATTCCCAGTCATAACAATAATATAAAAGATAACAAGGCAAGGTGATAAACGTGTTAGGTTTGAGAAGAACATGCTGGTATTCCCTAAGCTACATAAGCTTAGTAGTCAAAGCAACAAACAAATAGCTAAGTTAATCATGTTATATGAGGGTCCTTATGTGGTTTTAAATGTTTGTTATAATACAGCAGATCTATTAAAATTAGTGATAAATATCAACGCAAGGAGAACCTTGACAATTTGAAAATTTATCGATGTAACGAACAATATAATACAAGGAGTTAGTGAAACCACTAGGATGATTAGAACAGTTATTAGAAATTGAAGACCTGATGAAATGATAAAAACTGCAATAATTTTCCCTTCAAAAAATTATATGTTTTTATTGTTCGAACCGGGGACACTATGTAACGTCTTGTTAAACGGATGTTATGTAACGTCTTGTCAAACGGGTGACGGTCACAATGAACAGTTGTAATCTATTTTTTGGTGATTTTCCGTTTAAGAGAAGTTATATTTGTGTTTTCTATTTATGCAATGTTATAGACAATACTAGAATTGACTTTATGTTTGAAAGTGTGATCTGAATAAGGGTATTACAGATATATTGTTTGAAATAGAGCATTTGAATGATTCAAATATTCAGATGTAAAGAATAAAAAGCAATATGACAGAAGAAAAATAAGGAGATGTGAAATAAGATGTATTAAGATTTTTTGCTCGCGTAGGATGAAAATGATAATTCTTCGTAAAACAATTTGAGATTTGATAGTAATTATATAGATAAATATTCAATATAAATTATGTCGTATTGAGAGCTGTATTTCTTTGACACTAGAAATAACTAATAGTTATTTATCCTTCAACCTAACATTTAAGTAATGTTGATAAACAATGAACTTAAATGTGCTTACATTCTTGGGAGTATGCTGATACATAAATATTAAGCTAGCCGTTTTCAAGTTGAATTTACTTTTGAAGTATTACTTAACTCAAGTAAGATGTGTCATAATAATAATAATGGATGTTACTATAACTCAAAGAGTAAACATAAGAGAATTAAACCGAAACATGGAATCGTTCGATCCCAAGAAGTAATGAACGAATGTGCAGTTTCTCAAAGAGAGCTGTTACACTATTACCGCCAATACAATTTATTTTATCCTATGCAATCAATAAGTTATATAATTCAAGACCTGAAAATTCTTCATCCAAAGTTTCCAATCCTTTTCTGCCCGTATTTGTAATCGTAGGTATTTCTTATTTTCAGACATATGTGAATTGTGGAATTCTCTGCATTGTACCATATATTGTTTCTTTCTTACCCCAAATATTTATCTTTTCTTTCACATCTGAATCTTTTTATCAAACTTCCAGTGAGCTAGTATTCCTTTTGAATAATCTCTGGAACTGGAACAGGGAAGAAACGAGTATCAACAGTCACAGTAAAACAGTGACGTCACGCATAAAATTTCAGCCATTGAAAAGTTAAAATCAGGTTCTGTTGTGTTTTTGTAGGCGTAAAATCAAATCACGCCTCCCGGCAAGCTGCAACGTCTTATATACATTTCGTCCGCGGAAGAGTGTCTTCACAATTCCGATGTCAATCTTTTGCACAATTAAGATATTATCATATTAACCCATAGTATTCTGCTACTTTAGAATTTTATTGTATGTACAATATGATTTAAAGAATTTCCAATGTCTCGGTGCGCACAGTATGATTCAAAAGAAGTTATCCAAAAGAGTAGAGCTATATAATACAAATTTCAGGGGCGTTTTTTAAATGAGAATATGCTAATTGTAACTAAGGAACATTAAACGAAACGCAATGGACGTTACAAAATTCAAGCCTAGAGACTTAACTTTCAGGGAAGAAAGTTAATAACGAATTCAATAGTTCGATAAATACAAATTTTTAATTTTCCTTTTGCTTCATTGCTGAAATCGCTTGATTATTGTTGTGAAGCTATAACATTGAAGCTCTTTTAACGATGAACAAAACGAAAATTAAAAACGATGAACCCTTCAGGCGATATAAAATTAGGTGAAAAATAAGTTAAAAGCAAACTAAACAAACATGATATGAGATGTTGGCTCAATTTACGATTTTAAATCTTTCTCAGAATTTGTAAAAGGAAGGTAATTTTAAACATCACTACTTAAGTCCATCAATTTTCGACGGGTAATCAGAAGCAGAGCAGCATGTGACCGCTCTCAGTCGAGACGTCTTTCAACTTTTGTCCTGTGTATCTGGAATCCAACTAATTCCTCTACAGTTTGATTCTGAATATTTCATAGGCTTGGTGGAGAATTTCTTCGGAAAGTACTGATGGACGTCTAGACCGTGGTTGATCTTGACAGTTTCTGTCTCCGTTCCTTACTTTTTGAAACCACCGATCACGTGTGTCATCGTCAACAGCATCTCTACCACTTGTCGAATGTTGCGGTAGGCTGAGGCCGCATTGTTGCTTTTATCGAACTCAAAAAGTAAACCGTGTTCGATATGCTCCTTATCGGTCTCCATTTCACCGACACGATACGATATCCCTGTTTGCCCGTCCACATACACACTGCATGTGGCTCTGACTGCTCTAATGTTCCCGATTACGTGACTACCGTTTCACGCACTGGCAGCACCATCTGTGAGATCAATACTTCGCTAACCTGTGACATCTCACAGCGGGTACTAGTTTCGCACTTACCCAATACCTGGGGCAAGAATTTACTGAAATTGCGTATGGGAGATGATAGTAGAAGGACTCTAAAGGGTTCCTTGCGAGAAGGGACGGCTCAGAGTCCTAGTTACGCTACTGCTAATACATTAATACTAATAGTGAAATTAAAACGTTAAACTTCATGTCTACATTGTTTATAGTAGGACTAAAATACATGAAGACATACAGATATATTTCCACCACTTCCGAAAATAATTGTTCCAATGTCCACCTTGACGACATCTGCTTGAAAACGACACCAATTCAATGGAGAAATGACTTTACGTTTTGTAAGGAATAACATTCTATTAAACATGTATCGAGTAGCCGTAGCTCAGTAGAGCATTGGCTTCGTGTTCGGTATGTCCTGGGTTGGATCCCGCGGGAGTCATCTTGACTTAGGTTTATCCAAAGTTATCGTTAGTCACACAAGGTTAGTACTGGGATAATGCCTTCGAAACTAGAACCAGGCCGACTTTTTTCCCACATCATCACCTAGTCCTTATTCAGGCCTAAGCCATAGTTAACAGAAGACCATAAATGGCATTCAAGTTATATTGAATAGGTGCGCAGACTACCAATTACAAATGTCCTTGCATGACTCCATCTAACCAAATAGAATAGTTGAAAGAAATGAGTGTCTAACCAAAAAAGAATGAAAACATTCTTATTTGATGCAATGCATTTCGGTAGCCACCTTTAGGGCAAGACGCCACTTCATCTATTCTCCGCCACACACATAGCTTCTTTGTGATATAGTCTAAACAAGCACTTGACAGTCAAATATACCACATTCAAGTGCATTCTACTTTATCATTTAATTTAGACCGATCCTAAGCTGTTTACTGACTAGACGAAATTATTTTTAGGTTAAAAAAAAGGAATTTTTATTTTTCAAAGGATTTGTTTCTTCTTCATATGACAGATTATACGACAGTCACTACAGCTCTCTACACAGCATAGCATACTGACTAGTTCTTTCATACCATACAAGTTTTCCATTTAGGATCATAGTTACACTACTTTAGGCATCTTCCCTAAATCCATCCTACATACCTCACTATGTCATTTTCAACGAAAAGAGACAAAATTCGAAATGTCCGAAAAAAAATAATAACTTGACTACATTTGATAACTTTGAAATTTAAAGAGCGAGTTCTGATTGTTAGTTGTTCATTACACGCACATAGTCAAACAGAGGATACTTTTCTATTTTTCTAGGGTTGCTGAGGTGTCCGAAGTTGTCATTTTGTTTTTCAGACTCTCAACACCGTCCTCTTTTGTTGAAAATGACATAATGAAGTAGAAAGAGGTTAAACACATTCCTCAGTGTAAGGGTGAGTCTACATTAGGCCAAATTTCTGTGCGTGCACATGTTGGTGATGACCAGGTCTCTGAACTTGATGAAATGCCATGTTTTTCCTCAAGGTTTGGGAAAGATACAGACCATAAACAAAATTTATTTCACATTAAACTGAAGCAGAAAACTTGAATTTTATTTTGCACCATTTTTGCCGTTTTTCGCTTTATTGGTCATTTTCTAGTTTTTAGGTCATTTTTAAAGGATTTACTCTTATTTGCAACGTTTTTTTTAGTATAATTGCATACATATTTTACACATACAAATATACAAGACACAAAGCATAAGTGAATGCTTACTGATGCTGGAGCAAAGAGGCGCTAGGTGTTAGGTCAAGCCACTGAAGAGGTAAATGAGATTTGGTTCTAGCTAAAAGCTAAACAAAAAATGTATCTCTGTGCTGAAATGGCCTCTATCGTACGTTTCTTTTTTCACTCCATAAATATTTGAAAACGATTGATGAACTGGTCGCGAAGAAGTCGAACGAAGTTCAAAAAACTTTGATAATTTTTCGTGGTGAAGTTCGTTCTGGACAATTTCAATAGAGATGCTGCAACTCCAATTGTAATTTCGCAAGATTTCACGGGTAAGTCAGATTTGAAAGGATGGTTTATATTAGGAGAAACTTTTCTATATTGGCAATCACAATATCTTGGCTGGAAGAACGAGGTGAAGGTATGCCCTCAGTTGTAGGTAAAATAAGGAAGTATCGAGGAACATCTGCAGGATTGTGGAAGACATTTTGGACAATTTGCAACCAAACCATGCGGGTCGAAAGTATTTTGCAAAGAGACATTTCAATTTTAATGTTTACGAAAATGAATTTTCATCTGGAGTCCTCGTTCACCTTAACTACATCCCCTCGAGATCTGAAGATGTAGAGAAGAATTTCTATATACCAGAATGTTCTTGCTGACAATCGAGGATACTTTCCATTTGAGAATTTACGTTCCAGTCCTAAATTTGATTAATTAATTTCTTCCTCATGAAGGAAGATCCTCACATTACATAAGTCATGGAAATCTTCATTATTTGTAATACAAGTTAATCTATAATAATAATAATAATAATAATAATTAAAATTCATGAGTCTGGAAAGAAATTAAGTTTTCTGTCCATAAATATCTGTTTTCTAAAATAATATATTCACATGATCACAAATGGAAAAGATTTTTATAGATCATTTTCTGAAATCTTTCGGTAACTTTTTTACATTTGAAAGGGCATTTTATAGATCATTAAAGGATTTTTAGGTCATAGTTCCGAGCCCTAGTGATGATTGTCACAGAACGACGAAATTGTCAATCTTTTCTTTCCTACTCTGGATTTTGAAAACATAAAACAAGACAAAGAGAATACATTCATATAATTACTAACTGCAGAAATTACTATATTTTCTGGCACAGTGCACTACAATAAACACACACGAAAAATAAACACCTAAAAGAGCCAGAATGATTTACATGTATTGTCTTAATCAATTTGCAATATTACTGCTAACATTATTCATAGGCTGTCAGATACTGTAATTACCCTAATTATATGTATGTGTATATATTTTTATATTCAACCAGATATACTCACACAGCATGAAATATTTTCTATATACTTTCAAAACATTTTTCTTATTTCCGGAACAGTTGCTTAAAAAAACGATAAACACTATTTTTTTTAAATTTGTCCTTAATTACTGGCAAGAATTTTAACGTCAAGAGGTTATTTTGTAAATATTTTCATCAATTATAATTATATTAAAAAACATATAGTTCACAATATATACTATGCTATCATTGTTCCATGCATTTGCTGCACTGTGCTTGAAAATACAACATGCACATGTTTTATCAACATGTATAATGACACTTTTAATAAACTTATGTTGAACAATATTAGTCCATTTTAAAGTTTAATTATCAACACAGAGTTTCGAGGTTTAACCCGCAAAGGCAATGAAAATAATTTTAGTTCTCAGTACCTGGCAACGCTGTGAACAGTGATAACAGAAACATTGCAAAATAGTTGAGACAGCTTATAAAAATAATTTCGGATCTTTTGGATGCTTTATTATGTATAAACGTACTGTAGTGCATTGTGCTACAAATATACTACGTAGTTTGTTTCCTAAGTATTGAAACGTTTCTCTTTGTTTCGTTTTCTATTTTCAAAGTTCGCAATAGCGAAGAAACGACCGATTATTTCGCTGTTTTAAGACAGTTCTAACCAATATGTACACGAATAGAGATTTGACCTAATGTAGACTCACCATAACTCTCCCATATACTGTGTTGTCTAAGTCAATTGTAATATTGTAAAATTTTAATGTTATATTTTCAGAATACACCACTATTACCGCTTCACAAAGTTTGTAAGCTTTTAGATAGGAAGTTTCTTTCTCATGTTCAAAGAGCAGCAATAGCACCGGAATTGTAGCACTACCTCCGTATATGTCTAATGTATTTTTATCCTGGCATAAACTTTCAATGCTGCTACTACAAATTCAAGCCTAGAGTTCTAACTTTCAGGGAGGAAAAAGTTCATAACCAATTCAAGAGTTCGATGAATGCCGATTCTTTTATTTTAGTTTTTCTTCATTATTGAAATCGCTTGATTGTTGTTGTGAATATCAAAACCTATAACATTGAAACTTTCTTCCCTGAAATTTGTTATGAACTTTGTTCCCTGAAAGTTAGAACTCTCTAGGCTTGAATTTGTAGGAGCAGCATTGAAATTTCGTGCAACAATAAAAATACATTAGACATATACGGAGGTAGTGTTGCCATCTTTTGTTAGAGATCGTTTCTTTACATCAACCTTTAAATACAGTACTGTTGTATTTCAGAGGAATGATGATATCTTTAAAGTTCTATGTATTTTAGTTTAAAAGTTAGGTGCTATGAAACAGCGCATTGCATACAACCAGGGCCGGATTTATACGTCTATACGCCCTAGCACATGACTTCCAGCACCTCTACCCTCACCACTTCCGTCCTATTTTCTTTCCTACCCTCACGTGATGACAAATGACTCTCCTCCGTTTTCTAGTCATTAATAATAATAACGAGATAATAATTATTTAACTCTGATCATGTGGATATTTACAAAATACGTTTCAATAATATAACAATAAAATAATTCCACACAATGAGCAATTTTAATTACATTACTGTAGGCTACTTGTTGAAAATATGTTAATTGCACTAAACAAGAAAGTAATACAAACTATATTTTCAATTTTATTATTTACAATATTGTTATTACATTTCGTTCACGGCTTTATGCAGTTTTAAGAAGAATCCTAGCTTCAGTCATTTTTGGATTCTACTTCTTCTAACATCACAAATGGCACATTGCAGTTTCGTGATATATTTACAATTTTAACAATTACAGACTCTAAAATTTTCTAAATACCTTTATAAATTGAAAAAAAAATCTAAAAATTAACAATTGAAGCGTATGCGCGAACAAACGTCTAAGTGACATTTTCAATTATATATATATAAGGAAAAATATAAGGCTTAATATATTCATATTTTCCACAAAAGCGGACTTTAGTCTAAAATGTCTTCGTGCAAAGCATGAATACTTTATACCTCATATTTTTCCTGTTATATATAAAAATGTACTCGTGATTTTTTTATTTGAAAATGTCACTTAGACGTTTGTTCGTGCATACGCTTCAATTACAATACAAAACACTAAAATTTTCTAAATACATTTATAAAGTTTAAAAATCTAAAAATTACAAAACACAAAGCACACAAGACACTTATATCATATGAGGACATACAAAAGCACTTTCAAGTAATTAATGAATGGTAAAGTCATCATATTTTCTCCTCGCTATTTAGTATTTATTGATTCATCCTCTTTACCACTTCTCTTTATGTAGAAAAAAAAGAAACGTAGATTTACAGAATTGTACCCTGTAAATCTACCGATGTACCGGTATCTGTTAGTCAGTATAACGGTTCACCCGCCAATACGTCGCTCCTGAGGACTAGCAAGTTCAAAGTTAAAAAAATACCTAGGAATGGACAAAAGCGACGCTACAAACTCATTAGCTACATTGAATATGTGGACAACTCTTTGAATTTTAAACACCATCTCCGGGAATATTCTTGAAGATATAGAGTCAAGTTAGAAAGAAAATTTTTCTTCTGTCATAAAAGACAAGTTAAGATATTTTAAAAATGTGTAAGCTTTTTAAATCCATCTTTGGATCAGACCAGGATAGGGTATGGGAGGGTTGCGGCCAATATCTTAGTTAAGGTACCATTCTGACGTTTGTCTAGTGAAACTGAAGGAAATTAAAGGAAAATGTCAGTCAGGACTATTGGCAGCAGGATTCGAACGAACGGTCCATTGCGGACCCGAAAAGACACTAGTTTTCCTCATATACAAAAATTAGCGTAAATTACGACTTCATAAATACTTAACACAAAGTACCTCTTGTCCATTAGCAGGTATCAATGACAGCGACGCCTTATATGTAATAGACTAAAATAAATAAACAAGTTTTTAAAGACATACTTTTCTTAAACAATTCCTACTAATAAGTAAAAAATAATTTTGTTTATGCATGACTAAAAAGAAAAGCATGGGGCGCTCTCTCATATACAGTCACTATATAAATTCTTCAATTGGTGCGCCCCATGCTTTTCTTTTTAAAGGCATGTATAAACAAAATTATGTTTTACTTTTTAGTACGCATTGTTTAAGAAAAGTATGTCTTTAAAAGGTTATTTTATTATTTTTTTTCCCAATTGCCAAAGTGTTCTGCAATCAGGTAAATGCCAAATCGTTGCAGGCTAGTAGGCCCTATTTATGCGTAATATTAAAAAAATATTAAATATGCTTTTAAATTATATAAATAATGAAAGTAACAATGGAATATTGTGTTGCAGTGTGCGAATTAAACATTTTAGCCAGGGGGGATAAAACACAAGAACGGATATATACGTCTATATATGGGTGTGTGTGTGTGTGTGTGTAGGAGGAAAAGGAGGGAATACATGCAGTTCCATTTTCCAAACTGGGGAGGGGGTCTAAAACAAACCAGTCTACATCATTCACATTAAGCTACCTAAATATCACAAAATAAATGGCTTCCAGATAGGCTTCTTAGCTGCTAGTAAAAGTTCATAATACCCTTGTCACTTTCATGAAAATATTTTCGACTTCTGCCAAATAAAATTGTTCGAAATTTCTATCTAATCTTGAACGAAACATCTTGTAGGGGAAAGAAATTTATCCCTGGCAGGGCGAAAAATAATTTTGTCAGGGTGGGAAACTTCTTTGCCAGGGGGGGGGGAATCTCGGGCATCCCCCCGCTAATTCGCACACTGTTGTGTTGTCACCGGACTTATGTCACTGTGCAAAATGTCATCATTTTATGAGATCGAGAAATGAGTTAAATTAACGTTGGAAGATTTGATGACACCAGGAACCATTGTGAACTAAAGAAAAGAGTGTAATAATGATTGTTGATGTGTACAAACACAAAAATAGGAATAAATAATGTTCCTAATATAAGCTCTAATCTTTGTTGTACTATTTCTAACGTAAATTAACCTAACTTTAAATTACCTGAAGTCAGTCATTTACTAGGGGGACAGATGGTTCTGGTTCAAAGGTGACAGTGTTTGGCGCTCTCTGTTAATGTTTTTTTTTTTCCTAAATATTATTTTCGTCTCGCACTTAAATACCAAATTTTTAATTTTTCCTTGTAAAGTGCGCCCTGAGAAAATTGCGCCCCTAGGCCCGGACCTAGTGGGCCTATGCATAAATCCGGCCCTGCATACAGCATAGCTTTGGAGACACCTCGTATTCACACCTGGAGACTCCTGTGTATTATTACACACTAAAGCCGGCCGGGTGACCATAGGTTCGAAGGTCCCGGGTTCGAGTCCCAGCAGAGGCATGGGTGTGGATTTTAACAGCTAAAGGCGAATGCTGACGCGCCAAAGTCCAAAGTTTTTTTTACTGGCCAAAATAGACTGGCTCATGTAAAAACAAAGTTTTTTTTTTTTACACACCAAAATAGAATATAATGAACAAGTACGTGTTTATAATTGTAATAATGCTTTCTTTCTTCTGTATCAATATACTAAAATATTCAGATAATCATTTGCTACAAATACACATGTATTTCTACTTTCTTTCAATACAGACATCTTGGTCCTACTTCATGTATAAATGCCCTAATAATAAAATCTTGTGGTTCATTTTTAAATAAATGTTTAAAATCATATCTTTAGGCTCACTTACAGATTTATTTACATTTTTCATTTCAGGAAAAAGAAAATAGGCTTCTGCCTAAAATAAGGAAGTTAGTTGAGAATACAGTAGTTTTGTAGGATAGTTCTTGCAGCGTGAATTGAGAAAGTAAACAATCTGCAGTGACCCATAGCTTAACTTATAAGTTACAACGCCTCTTCTTGAGTTTATGGGTAATTACGAGATTTCGTTTGGCTTGAACAGGAGTTCTGCGTAGGCGGACCATTTAGTCTTTGTCTGTCATCATCCTCAATATTTCATCAGAGCTTGAGTTGCACCCGCTGACATAAACAAACACGGTGCGTCAATTTGCTTCGCCAATGAATGGCATGAATGCGAGACAATATGTCCTCGTTGACAAATAGCTTCCGAAGACATATCGGTTTTAATAAGACGGCTCGTTAGAAATAATTTGAAAGACTCCTACCGCTAGCGACGACAAACTTCGGCAGTCATTTCCTAGTCGTTGCAATTGGAAGTTAATGAATGCGGTGAAATATTACTTACTTCACTTAAGTTTATAAAAAGCACAGAGAAAAAGACTGATGAAAACAACAGGGGCATAGCTATGAGACGCCTACTGGTTTGTTAAAATATAAAAGTTATTTTAAAAGTATTTCATAAAGTTTGGGTCATTGTAGTTTATCTTTAGTCCCTTCCGATACAAGCAAGGGCGCCGATTTCTCTATAACTTTAGGGGAAGGGGGGGGGGGGGCAATTAAGATATTTTTTGTTGCCAGATAAGGGTCTAAGAAGGTATATACTATACGAATCCAATTCAGATTTTGCCAAATATTGTATATTCATAAAAAAACATATCATAGTATACATATAGTCATTATGAAGGCTTTCCCAGGCCCAGCTATTACAGAATTTAACAATGTTTCTATAACGTTAAAAAAATTTACTGAAGCATATTATGTTCTAACTAATAAGAACAAAGTTTCTGCTATTACTAGAAAATAAACTTAGGAAATTACAGAAACTGATGTTAGTCCATGCAGTGGAGTTATTAAGCTTTTCCAAATGCGGTTTTCTTTCTGTCCGGCTCACCCTTCCGTCGCGCTACAGCTTTATTGGACAAACATTGTTTTTCTTCTTTTAATTCTCGGGTCTCGATCTTGACAGGCATGGTTCAAGAAGCTTCTGTCTCACCTACAGTGAGAAAAAAAATATTTGGACAAGTTGAACAGAGGAAAAAGAGACTTACCACACGCAAAACGTGGCCCATTTCGAAATCTCTTGCCCGTTTATGATAATGTGGATACCTTAGATGGAATGCTATAGAAATAACTAGTACTCGATACACCTGTAAGGTAACAGGTAACGAAAAAATGACAACTACGTAAATTCATCGCAAAAATGTATTTGGACAACCCCATACTACTCTTGAAAGAAATGTTTCAGGTACCCTATTGTGTACAAAAGCACTCTGCGTGATGTATTGAAGCAATCTACACCGTGTCAGGCATAAAGAAACAGCATGGGGAACAAAGTGAGTTGAACACCATTGGAACTGCTCACTTTAATTTCAAATTACGTGCGGAAGGTAAAAGCTACTAAGACAAAGCCAAGTTTGTTGCCAAGTTATTATTGGGGATTCGTTCTGGTCAACTAAGGAAACTAACTGCCCGGAATGAAACCTACATTCTTCATTCTGTGAACAAAACTCAAAGAATTAGTGATAAAGATTTATTGATTTATTAGAAGTTAGCACGGATACAGCAAACGCCATTTTACACCGTTCTTGTAACAAACAATAAACAATAACAACAATAATAAAAATAATATAACAACAAAGACTGACTACTTCACTTGCGTTGGATATAAAAGTTAATGTTACAGATGTGTAGATGTGAACAAAACAATTGGGATTCAGAAGATGTGTAGCCAGAAACAAAACACACATATCAGAAGAAAGCAGGAGGAAGCAGTTCTAAGTTTCCAAAATATATCAATATGAGTGTCTTGAATTTAGGAAAAAGTTTTTTTTTTCCTAGGATGAGACGAAGATAAACTTATATTGTAGTGATGGATATCAGGACGTGTGGCGAAAGAAGAATGAAGCTTTCAGAAAGCAGAGCATTGCTTCAACTGGTAAAAATGTTGGAGGGTCTGTTATGATTTGGGGTTATGTAATTACTAATGGAGAGGCCGGTGTTTATACCCTGGATACACATCTTCTAAATCCTTTTTTTTTTTTCAATGAATTTTGGATTGTATTGTTTGTGGTGTAACCTTAACTTATATATTCTAGGCGAGTGAAGTAGCCAAATCTTTAACACTAATTCTTTGAGTTCTAATCACAGAATGAAGAATGTAGGTTTCGTTCCGGGCAGTTAATTTTCTTGGTTAGTCAGAACGGATTCTATTCCGCAATAATTGCTCTGTTTTATGTTTCCTTATGATGTATCCAACGGTAAAGCATGACTTTCCAACAAGCTTGGCTTGCCTGACACCGTGTGGATTGCTTCAATACGTAGGTAGACTGCTCTTGTATACAAAAGGATTAAGGATTTCTAGAACATTTATTTCGAGAGTAGTATAAGGGTTGTCCAAATACGAGGGTTGTCCTCGTACTTTTTTTTGCGATGAATTTACGTAGTCCTCACTCTTCCGTTGCTTGTTACATTACAGGTGTATCGAGTGGTAGTTAGTTCTATATTATTCTATCTAAGGCATCCAAATTATCATTAAAAGGCACGGTATTTCGAAATGGGCCATGTTTTACGTGTGATACAGTCTGTTCTTCCTCTTTGTTGAACTTGTCCAAATACTTTTTTTTAACCCACTGGAGCCGCTGTGTATAGTTTCTCCATCTTTATGTTCTATTAGACACTCAAAATTACGGCATTAACAGTAAACAATAATTGCATCCAAACAACAGTTTGAAGGATATATTTCCAAGTGCAAGTCTACTCCTACTTTTGTGTGAGTTCTTCTTTTCGCTTATTTTTCTTGAATACATACCTTTTTCTTAAACTATGTTTGTATATGACAAAATCACGATGAATGCTCCTTAACCTTCGAAACGCCAAGACAATTCATCTCACGGAACGCCAAGATGGGGTATTTTAGAGTATGGTTGTATTCATTGTATTGTATTTATTGCATTGTATTGTACGAGGTAGATACTACAAAATAATGAAAAATATAGAAAAAACCTAATACATAATATTAACCTTGTAACCATTTCCATGGCTGCACAAAAATAAAGTATCTTACTTATTTGCACATATAAAGTACTACATATAAAACTACCAGAATCAAACTACCTTACTTTCTCACTCTCACATGTAAAGCACACAATATCTGTTGTATTCTGATTCTTGCAAATGAAGCGATTACATTGCTGACAGTATGCGGAGTACTTGTCTTTACCACGACACAAGCAGCATCGCCCACGTTTCTTCTTCATCTTCTTCTTCTTCAAGACTCCTCGGCACGAGGAGATAAATGGAACCGGTAAAATAATGCACCTTTCTTTCCAGTCAATACAAGTATAATATGTTAATTAGTAAGAATACGAATAAGTAATGAGAGTACTAAATAAAGTCTGTTCGCAACCGGAGTTAGCTTGTTCCCCGGAATAAGCGAACAAGAAAAAAAAATCGTTAAAATGTCATGATCGGGTAAGAAGTTAAAAAGGTCTAGTCAGGGTAAAACGTCAAATCCGGTAGAGTTGGGACGGATTTGGGGCAGAAGTTCGGAAGGAAAAGTGAGGGAGTGGGAAAGTGTGTAAAATGAAAATGTAACAAAGAAGGAATGTATGTGTGTGTAATGTAAAGGAATGTGTAAATGTATGGTCGTGTAGTGTATGTGTGTGTATCACACGACTGGGCACACTCCCGCACTATTCACTTCCGCAGAGCCTCAGATCTCCGATGTTTACTAGCTGCAATCCTTCGCCGAACTCCCTCCACGTTTCTTCGCTCCTTGATTGAGAGATTATAAAGTGTAGGTCGTTTGGAGAGACGTGTAATCATTAGAACCGACAGCAACTTGTTATTTTAATATAAAATGACATTTAAAAATAGTTAAACAAAACGCCAAATTGACTCATGCTTGATTTTCTTAAGTTATTACACAATAAATATATGGGTTTAACGTCATTTTCTACGATAAGATTTTTGGACACGTACTTGAAGAATACACAGAATTTCACTCTTCCATTTAATGACTAATGGACAAAAAATAATAATTTGACTGTATGGGTCATTTATGACCCGATCTTGGTGTTTCGAGGAATAAGCGACAGAAAATACGTTTTCATTTTTCTTTGATTCTTTCTTTTCTTTCTTTTTTTTTTACTAAATTGTCATTATCGATGTTATGCACGAAACTTCAGAAACAACACAAGCAATGCACGAATTAACTCCTTTAGCCGGAGAGGGACGTGATGTAATTTATATAAGTACTGTAGCACACAAGTTTTAGAGATGAATTTATGAATGAAATAGATTTTCCAAAGGGAGATAAGCTTAGTAGAAAGGGAAAACGAATGACCATGTACTGTAGAAATAGGAGAACCGACTTCAACTTATAATTTGAGCCCCCACTAGGGGGCCCACTTCAACTTTGGGGGCGGTGGGCCCCCAAACCCCCACGGGATCCGCGCCCTTGGATACAAGTGCAATCTTTCTTTCTTCATTTCTTAAAAAAAAATCAATAACTCAATTTTCCAGCCAGGATTCGTTTACCGCCTTGTTGTTTTATGTTTGATCTATTATACTGAATCGTCGATACATCTTTGGTTTTCTTTATTTTAGTTCTGGTCTTTCACAGCAGTTTTAAGTTTCCCCTGAAAACCTTTTACATCTTCAGATTTTAGTTGAGTTTAACATCTTAGCATCTAAGTTTATTTTTGACGTAGATAAGGGGTTTGCCCGTATCGGAACGGGCGTAAGCCATAGTGCGTTAATTTTATCTCTTCTTATCTGGTTGGAATTCCAACACTAAACCTCACTACCATCAATCCCCACGACCACACGTTCATTGGAGCCACTTAAAACATTTAACTTAAACATTACAGATAATTAACAAAATTACAGCTTCTATTTACCTCATAAGAAATTTTATCTTACATCTAACATATGTTTATTGAAAAATATTCGATACAATTGAAAACTGAGATTGTTCTACAAATTATCAACCTTAACTTCATGATTAAATCATAATTTGTTTTCAGAGTCAGTCGACATACAATGATGGACGGTGATTAGGTGACAGTTGCCCTCCCCATTTTTTGCGCCTTCGGTTAGTGAAAATAGAATAGAGAAGTCGCTTATTAAAAGCGTAAAGGGAAAGGAAAAATGCTTCCTCATTTTTAATTAATTCGTCGTCCACTGATCACACTTCAAATAAAAGTTCATTTATTAAAAGTTTATCAGTAGCCTGCACTATTTTCTCGATTGTCATGAGATATAAAATTAATATTTTCACACTTGTTCATTTCCAGTAGTTGCAAAAATCTATAAACAGAGAAATATAACATAGTAAAGTTTGTAACTGAGAAAGTTGTATTGTGCTCTTTCTTGGTTTACACATCTACATTCTTAGAACTATCATATATTCTTTAATAACTCGGTATCATTATCTTACACTAATTACGATGTAAATAGCTTAAAAACAAATACTAATTCTCTTCAGAACACTGAGAACTTTTATATATTATCACAGATTTGCACATGCTCCACACATACACAAAAGATTATCGATTATCACAAATTATTCCTTTTGCACTCTTGATTATCTTCCTTTGTATTATGTAATTTTCTTCACTGACATGTACATGTTGTTTATATTCGTGTATTTATATTGTCTTCTGGTTAGTAGTTTCAATTATCCAGAACTGTATTCATTCTTAATATGTAATCGCTGCTTCTTTTGACAACTTTAACGGTTTACTTAACGGGGAATAAGGAGATAATTTGGATAAGGGCTTTTCTACCAATTTGCGAAAAATGAGATAGATATGTTTTCTGCAAACATGAACCTGTCAGGAGGTGTCCAGGTGCTGTGGTGTGGATATCGTCGCTCTGGGAGTGGTCTATTTGCTGTTATCTACTAACGTCCCCATAAGAATCAACGTATCCAATAAGGACCTTTTCCGCTATCCTGAAAAATGACGAAAAGCTCGATACGCCCTTATCCGAATTTGCTTCACGAAAATTATTTACAGAATAAGGAAAACAGAAGGGGAAAAGAAGATTTGAAAATCAATAAATGAAACGAGAATATTTGCTGTATATAGTAAATATCTTCTCAGTATTCTGATGATCCACTGTATGACAGTGAATTTTTTTTTTGTATGAAACAAGATGTTCCTTATAGTTTTCGAGCTGCTGAAGACGAATCTGAACTTGGTTTTTGTCCTGCACCCCCAGCTTTAGAAATAATGCCAGTTATAATTCAACATTGAGACCCCGGCCAAAATTTCAAAGGAATCTCAGAGCTTCACGTTGGCAGCCTTTGTGCCCTTCTCCTAATTATTCCATAATAACAAATTATACCTCGTTGGAAAGCTTATGGAATACAAATTCCGACGAGAAACATTTGGGACCCATCACGATCAATTTGTAGAAAAAGAAGAATAAAAAATAAAAAATTGGATAAATTATTTTTTGGAGAAATTGAGACAATTTGCAACACTACGCAATCATAAACTCATTGTCAGTAATATATACATTCAGGTATAATATATTAAAAAATCACAGAGATTGCTCTCACACAAGGTGAGAAAGTGTAGAAGAAGAGGGAGAAAAATTGAAAATGGAAAAAATTTAATTTTTGGAAGAATTGGAAAAGTTTGCAACACTTACAGTTGTTCTACGCAAACATAAACTCAGTAACATACACCTTATAATATAAAATAGGAAGCTTAACTAATTAACCTCTTCTTCGCCAGGAAATCTTGCACATTAATTATCTATTAATGTTTGTCAAAATATGTCCTTCCTATGGTCTTCATCTAAAAAAAATATTTCATGTAAGAACTACTCACTGTTATGAAGCTAGGCTCGCTGTGTTCAGTCTTAATATTGAAATGTAATAAATTGCATCACTAAATTTTGAATTTTTTATATTATTATGTATTGTATATAAATGATTGTGTGATGTAAATAATTTCGATGAGGTATATCTATTATTCTATATCGTAATGTATATAAATCTTGTATTCTGATTATTGTAATTTTATGTACTTGTATTTCATTTTATCATTCTGGTGAACTTAGAGAGAAAGCAGCTACTTGGAATCTTCATTTTTACTCTTGGCAATGGCCACTTGATTTTTACTTAAGAAATATAGCTGGGGGAAACATTTTTGCTTGAATCTATCTTTTCTCATCAAAGTTCTTTTTGTGTTATTCACTGTAGAAGCGGTATTTCTTTGAGAACCTCTCGTCTTTGCAATAGTAGTGATGGGAGCTTCGACCATACTTACCTTTTGAATTTGGTAAGAGAAGAGATGATGTTTTTTTGGTGTATTACCTTTATTATGGGCTGGAGTGGGAACCGTGAAATTATTCTTTAGCTAGTCGCGGAAGCAGATCCATCGGTTGTTGCTCGGTCCACAGCATCGATGATTTTATACTCTCTGACTTAGAAAAATAGACAAGATTGCAGCTGGTAGCGGAAGTGGGTAAATATGGATTGTTACTGTGTCTATTCTGGATGGGAGCTCACGAGTACCTATCCCGATCTGTTTAATTTAATAGCTCACTTAAATGTCATTTCAAAAAATTAATATTTCAACTCAGGAACTGCAAGTTTGGTGGTAAATGCGATAATTTATATACCTCTCGTAACAGGTTTATGCTAGATTGCGATTTGTTGGCAATGAAAAGAGAAAGTAAGTTTCTGCTAAATATTTTGATGTAAACTCCGGAAATTTTCTTAGCCTTTTGAGGAGACTGAAGGAAATTATTTCGAATTTGAATATAAGGGTTGTCGCATATGTTTGATCATTCTCTTCAAACATTGTGCATTAATAGTTAATTTTCGACAAAACGAAACAGCGCTCATTATTATGATTTCTTGTAAAAGTTGACTATGTCGTCAACAGCTGTGCAGGGTTAATTAGTCAAATACCCTCCAATGTCAGTAATTAATTTGTTGAGAGGAAATAGAGATTATTCTTTTTTTCTGCTTTAGAACACAGAGACTAAATACTCTGAATAAGTCGAAGAGGATCATTCATGTCTGAACGGCTTATCCAGTTTATTTCCTTTACCTGGCAATTTAGATAGCCAGGGAGTATCAAGACTTGAAGTAAAGGAAAGTTGCACTTCCGTTTCCGCGAGTAGTATTGTCTCAGATATGTACTACCAGATAATTAATTATTCTTGTTTTCACAAATTTACTCCCGGACTTGACAGCTCGCTAATTAAAAAATAAAATTCAATTCAACCCTTGACCTTTGTTTCTCACCCCTTTACCTCGTTAGGAAGAGAGAAACGCATTGGCCCTGAAGGCTTGTTCCGTCTTCGACGAAAAAAAAATATAGAAAAAAATTAATGAGTTTTGAAAAAAGAGGAAGGAAAAAGAGTTGAAGAAAAAAATTTAATTTGTAACCGAAGCCACAAGTGGAGATAATGAAGTCATTGCCTACGGCCCAACACCAATTTAGTTGAAGAGAAAAAAAGCAGAAAGAGTAGATATGAATATTTTGAAAACGAAATAAGAAATGAAATTATTATTTTTGAATAATATAGGTAAAAAGAGTACTGTATTTATGAGGCTTGAATGCTTAATGATGACAATGAGACATGAATGTAAGAAACTAAGTACCTTTGAATATGACACACAAATAAATATATTTAGTAATTACATTAGTTAGATTAACAATTAACTAACTAACATGAATTTAACTCTTTGCTAACTTCTATTGAAAGAAAAAAATGGCCTTGCGGCAGATCCAATGGATAAAGTTTAACTTGCTCCAACTGTTAGATTTTGTTGCCTTGCGGTACATCCATTGCTTAATGTTTAACTTACTCCAACTGTTATACTTTATTGTATTGTAACAGATTCATTTTGCTTTGCGGCAGATCAAATGGTTAAAGTTTAACTTACTCCAACTGTTATATTTTATTGTATTGTAACATATTCATTTTGCCTTGTGGCAGATCCAATGGTTAAAGTTTAACCTTAAGGTTGTTGTGGTATACTGGTGATGGTTACAGAAGATTATACTTGGACTGGTATTGAACCATCTGACTAATGCTGACTGATAAATACATATGTGAAGACTTTAATTGTTTGTTTTAATAATAATGCTGATGGCAGAATGTCGCCTTATGGCATAATTATATATTGAACTAATACACTAAGCCCTTTGTTGTATCTTATTGCAACTAATGTGAAATATACGGATTTTTGAAGCTAGGAAACGCGCTTATTTTATTTGGACCTTTGAATTGAAGCAAGGCTTTCATTGAGTTACTGCTGACATACATTTGGACGTCTACTAAGCCGTTTGTTGTATTTTATTGAAACAAATGTGTAATATACTGGTTTTTGAATGCACTTATTCTGATTTTGCCTTTTAATTTTTAAAAAGTCGCCATTTTATAACTAATATGGCCGACATAAAATCTATGTTGGACATCGTTTGAGCTACAGAACTGAAATTTTATATACAGACGTAATGCCATTATTAGATTGAACAAATAAAAGAAAAGTATTTATAAGCCGCCATCTTTAAACGAATTTGGCCGTGGAAATGATGTTTTGATAGAATACTGAGCCTAAACGACTAGGCCTAGAAACTTGAACCTTGGTAGAAACGTTGACTACTGCAAAAGAATTACAGACATACGAGAAAATTGTAAAAAAGTCGCCATCTTTAAACAAATATGGCCGCCGAAATGATTCGTTGAAATTTGGTACAAAGATATAGTTTGACGAGTAGATTATGAAAATGTAAGAATATTTTTGAAAACTAGGCATTGGTGGTGTTAGATAAAATATTTATTGAACCCATTTAAGGATTTATATTGCTGTCAACACGAATGATTCAAAGAAATACGTTATTCATGTAACATTTAGGGTATTTGTGTTGTGCAAATGTGGTTTAAAGCATTTGTTTTGCTTATATTTTATCGGACAACTGATAATGAGACAATATATTGTGATTAGTGAACAAATTCTATAAAGATGGTCAACAAAAGAC